>JAJOOO010024928.1:0-23317 GCA_029582685.1 Solanum piurae | reverse complement strand
TTGTTTTCTTGGAAATACTTTGACTAATTGGATATAATCGTGGGTTAAAGTAAATTCTAAACCATTTTCCTTGTGGGATCGACCCCAACCTACAAGTTGGGTTCTTTACTTGATAACGATCGCTTACACTTCTTTAGGGAGGTGTAATTTGAGTGTATCAATATGTAAATGATTTCTACGGGTTTCATATATTATCTTGTTTGGGTAAGGGATACATATTCCAAAAACCCTATTATTGAGTCGATCATTGTAGTAAATGAGTTTCCTAATGTGTTTCATGATTATCTACTCGGTGGACCTCCCGAAAGGGAAATAGACTTTGGTATTGACCTTCTCCCAGTTATGCAACATATCTCTATTCCTCTTTATTGTATGGCTCCAGTAGAACATAATGAATTGAAGGGGAACTAGAATTATTTTTGGATAAGGGTTTCATCCAAACAAGTATCTTTCTATTGGGTGCTCCCATTTTTTTGTTTCGTAAAAACTTTGTCCACTTCACATGTTTATTGCTTACTGGTAAGTGAACAAGGTTACTATCAAGAATAAGTACCCTCTTGATGAGTCCATGATTTGGACTCATTTAGGGCTATATTTTGATAGAATTAGTGTCCTCAAATACATATTTTGTCTCAATCTCTGATGAAAAGTCTTAAGTTTTAGGTATTTGGAGTTTGAGGCAAAGCATATACTACTTGGAAAAAAGGAACAAGGCGGCTAAAAAAAGCAAAGAAATGAAGGTCTGAGGATCACCGAGCCTAGTTGGCGAGTCGCCGATAGGCCTGGAGATCGCCTTTTATTCCAGTGTGCTGAGCCCTAAAGGAAAAGATCGAGTTGGCGATGAAATGGAGCAGTTAGCGCGTCGCCGAGCAGTTCCACGAAGCAGTATCCTAACGCCCAAAGTAATAGAGTCAGAAGTGTTGAAGGCCAAAGCGAAAAGGCGATAGACTTGACTAAAGGGCGGATCGCCGAGTGGATCGGAGATCCCGACTAACTTCATCGAGTGGATACTTCGCAGCACATTTTCTGAAATCTATAAATACTAATTCAGTTTTTATTCTTGTAAGAAATTTTTAGATGGATATTAGACATTTTTTACATTTTCCAGCTTTTAGTTCGAAGTTTCGGGAAACATTGTTCTTGAAGGGTTTCAACTCTAAGAAATTGGGTGTGGGTCTTCAAAATTCTTCAACCTTGACTTGTTTAAAGACCTAATTCTCCATACCCATTGAATTTTAACACCTGTTGGTATTGATTTCTATCTCTTCAGTATATTTAGCTAAAACCTCAATTCTTTGGGTGTGATTTCGTCTATATGGCTTAGATTATCTGTTGGGTCTTACTTGTTGATGGTTTATTTCTTGTTTTGATGTGATTTCGTTTAGTAGTTGTGGTGGAACTTAATGAAATTGTAGTTGCAAATACAATTACACCTTTGTGTTTTCGGCTTGCTCGAGAGAGAGGTCGTAAAACTAAGACTACTAAATTGATGGTTGGTGGGAGTGGGTCGACATGAGGTTCAGCTCGAGAGAGTGAACCCTAGTCCTTCTCCCACACACTCAGCTCGAGAGAGTGAGTGGGCTAAGGCAGAGGCTATTTTTAAAGCGGCAACCCAGTGTTCGAGAGAAATCGGGTCGATTCTGGGTAAGTTGCTCAAGAGAGAATTTACCCCCACTATAGTCTAGCCTAGTCACAAATATTCAATGAATTTACCAGCAAAAGCACGTACCCAATAGTTTAGTTTATCCCGTATTCCTATCACATCCCAACAATTCCCCGTCTCCTAATTCGTATTCTCTTATTTGCACTATTTTTAGTTGTTACTTGCTACAAACCCCCCCCCCCCTCCATTTGATAATTGACACTTATGTCAAAACCCTTTAATTTATAATATTTTTATTTGGTAATATTTTTAGCTATGGTTGACTAAAGAAAATTTGTGTTTGACTATTAATTCTCAGAACGCTCCCTTGGGACTCGACACCAACCCTTGGTTGGGTTATTATACTATTGTACGATCGTAGACACTCGAATTGGAAGTTGTGTGTTGATTACGCAAATATCAAAATGGCGTCGCTGCCAAAGAGTGGTGTTACGTGAATTTTTTTGGTTTAGACGAATTTTATTTTTGTTAGTCATAACTTACTCACTTTATTTTTATTTTTATTTTCTTTGTGTTGATGTTGTAAGCAGTAAATTGAAAATGGCTGAGATGGACCAAGAAGTCGAGGGGGACTTCATGTTAGCCGAACTGGTGACTCAACTGAACGATTTGGCCACCAAAATATCAGTGGTGGAAGTCTAGTGCAAAAGCCAAGGGAGGTACATACCTCCTCATGAGCGGGAGAAACCTAGAGGCAAGGGGAACAGTCGTGTTGAGGAAACACTACAAATCATTATCCAGAAGATCACTGAACAAGATCGAATATTGGAAGATATGAAAGAGAATATTGAAGTGTTGAATCAGATGATTGGCTCTCACTCTAGATCTATCCAACTGATCAGGACACTCTTGAGGCATGTAGTGCCTCATCTCCACCAAGACGAACAATTGGGGTTACCTGGTACCACTAGGATAAACCCCAATAATGGAGTTTGAAGGGTGACTTGCGTTGTGCCATGATGTTAACTAAGGCGTTGTTTGGGAGGCAACCCAAAACCCCTTAACTACTTTACTTTTACTTTTATAAATAATGGTGTGTTAGTTGTGCAGGTTTAAATGTGGGAAGTGTTTAGAAATGCAGATTGGCGAAAAAAAATGGTCAGTTGGCGTAACGCCGAAGAGGTCGGCGTGCTCGACTTGACCCACCGTTTGGCTCAACACAAGTGTAACTTGGAGCCTGTAAAACTCGAAGAGCTTGAGAATCAGTTCGGCGAGTTACCGACCAGTTCGGCGACAATGACCCAGACCGCCGTCTTGACCCCTAAGAAATTAAAGATCCTGTAGGAATTGGCGGGGTAAGTAACCACTGGGCAAATCGCTGAGTTGATAGGCTAGTGCGACTAATGTCGTCGAATGGATGCGAACTGGGCGGTTTATAAAGCCCAAAAGTCTTAGAATTTGAAATTCTTCACTTTCCCTCGCTTTTAAACTTCACAAACTCACACCAAGGTAGTATTTTCCTTATTTTCGCATTTTACTAGTATTTTTGTTGGTTGATTTGTGCTCGGAGTTGGATTTCTTTGCCGCCTAGCTTTGCAATCGCGTTTTAATCGGCATAAAAGGTTAGTTTTCCTAACCCCGAGTTTATTTTATTGAAGTTTCTACTCATTTACTATGATTGTATCTTAGTGATGTTTGTTGGGCCTCTCTGATAGGAATATAATGATTGATTGCCAATTTTAATTTGAAAATCTTGCATGTATTGTTTTGATCTTCAAAATGCCCATATTTTTATGCTTGGAATGAATGAAACTTGATTGGGTGATGTCTGCATGTTGTTTAGATTGATTGGGTGAAGTATGAGTAACCCATGCATGTGCTAAACGATGAAAATTGCTCAATGATAGAGCGGGTGACACCACTTTTAAGAGCAAATATCATCAAATGGCCAATTTTGGTGAAACCGAGAAAAATCTGAGTATCCCGGGGTGATGGGTAGTACGGGTCTTGTTTGAATTCCATGAGTGCATGCTTTGATTTTATTTTCGGGGGTTGTGGGGTTAAATTTGAGAATATGGGTTGAAAATAGGCACGTTGGATCGATTGGCAAGCTAGGTCGAGCTCGCCGAACGACTCGGCGGTTCGCGTAATGTCCCCATCTCATCGATAATTTGGTGCCTTGATTGATATTTGATACTGTAACTTTCGGCGAGAAGCCTGAGGGCGCCGAAAGCACTCGGTGACTCACCGAAAGTATTCTTATTGCCCTTTGTCTGCACCCCTGAGTCTATGTTGCACTGTTACTTTCGGCAGATAACCACTTGTTCACCGAAAGTATTTGGCGATTCGCCGATCAGGCTTACCCATCACCAATTTGCCAAAATTTGCAAGCTAAACCCTTTGGCGAGCGTGATCTAGCTCACCAAAGGTTTGGCGATTCGCCAACTGGATCGGCGAATCTTTCTGTAATAATAATATTTTCTGTGATTGTGTTTGATTTTTTTCCTAATTTCTCTCGATCTTTTGCAGATATGGTATGCACAAATCTAAACGAGCCATCCCAGAAAAAGGCAAAGGGAATTACGATAAATCAAGGAGGATCAAATCCTCCACAGCAACGAAAGCAAGATCTCCCACCGGGAGACAAAGGCAAGAGGAAAAAGCACATAGCTAGGAAAGAGATCTATTAAACCCCAAGTTGACTTTCTTGAACCGAAAGACGAGGAGCTCTTGATTCCTCGAAGGAGTAGACATCAGGATAGATCTCAGCCTACGCCCACCGGAGCTCTCTCAGCTTCTACCCCACCTACTACTGAATCAGTGCCAGCTCAGGAACCCTTAGTGACTCCTGCACTGCCTATTTCTCCTCCACCTAGATTGCTGAACAGACTAAAAGGCGAAGGAGTCTGAACTATCATAGAGGAGAAGCTGCTATCCACTAGGGGTCTGGAAGGCAAATATCTAGATGTTTTGGACACCCTCTACTACCATGAGTTTGAGCAGTTCACATGGCCCCAAGGTCCTTACCTTCCTTCCTGGGTTAGGGAGTTTTACACAGCTTATGGGGAGTTGGTGCCTAAGAACAAGAAGAAGGCAAGTGAGTTTCGACCGGTGAAGTCGGTTATGGTCAGAGGCAAGGAAGTGGAGTGTCACAACGAGCATATTAATGTTTTATTAGGTAGACCGCTGCACTCTGTACTTCCTTACGAGGGGTTGCCTATTGTTTTGTCCCTGGATGATTTGAAGGGTTGGTTAGCTCCGCTGATTTATGACACCACCCCGAGGTGGATCGATTCAGGAGCTCCCATTGAGAAGAGGGACATGAACATCACCTCCAAATTCTTGTTTGGCTTCATTAGCATCACCATAATGCCATCTCAAAACGAGTCTATTCTGCGCCATCCTAAGGTGGCTTGCCTCAGTTCTATCATGGCTAGGAGGTGGATCGACCTAAGACTGTTGATTTCGCAGGTGATAGCCATGAGAGCCAAGCAGAGACTTACCTCTATGCCATTCCCGGTTTAGATCACTAAGTTATGCCGGCGTGCCGAAGTACCTCGGGATCTTACGAGTGATATAGACGTCATCCCTTCATCCTCCATGGACATTCGGCGTATTGAGGCTGAGTTCACACGAGAGGAGGTTGATAGGAGGAGATCAACCCCGACAGACACTACTCCTGAGGTTGATGTTGACTCGTTGCCAACAGGGTCATCTGTGTCTACTCCAACCTCTGAGCCTTCAGGTACATCTGCACCTTCCTCTTATTCACAGGTACTATGTGTTTTATCCCGCTCCTCCTAGCCAGTGAAGATTACTCAGGTAATGATCCTGAAGATAGGGCACTTGGCCCAGTCAGCTGATGTGCGGGCTACCCGATTGGAGAGGTCCATTCCAGAGATAATCGACATGGCCATACTAGAATCACTTACCCCCCCCTCCATACTTCTGTTGATGCTTTGACAGTGAGAGTCACTGCTTGTGAGAGAGGACAGGGGGAGGCCTCTGAGGTGACGGCTTTAAAAGCTGAGGTTGCGAGTTTTAGGAAGGACGTAGACTATCTTAAGTCTACTGACTTCACTTCACTGCTAGAGGCTGTTGATGATAGGGATGCTCCTGAGACCTTGGGGATTCCTCCGGCTACCACCAGAGATGTGCAGAGGGGTGGCACAGCGGAGGAAGAGTCGGATGCAGAGATCGACGAGGAGCTGATAGCAGTGCACGAGGAGGAGACACAGGAGAGCCGTAATGAGAGCATATTTAAAGATTTGCCAGATCTTGTGGGATCGATTGTGCCGCCAGTGATCCAGCCATCACTGACTGATACGTCCACAACAGCGCCTAGTGGATCTGGCACTTGCATTCTTCCTGAGGTGAGTTTGGGTACTGAGACCCGAGACAAGACAAATGCTCCGGGCACTGATCCCCTGATTCAGACAGAGTCCCTGACAGAGGGAGCGACTGCATAGACATGACATTTCTTTACCTCCCTCTCTGTCTTACTTATTTTTATTTTTGGATCTTTTTATTCGCATTGAGGATAAATACTTTTATTTGTGGTGGGGTTAGGCCCACTTTATCTTTGTGCATATTTATTGTACTTTGAATATATTTTGGGTTGTGATCAATTATCATGTTTATACACTGCATTTTGTGGATGTTTGAGCTTATGGCTTTATGTTTTAAATTGCAAAATGATTTTTGCCACCTCTTGTGTGTTGAATGTGGCTGTTCTTTTACAAAATTTGAGTCTCGGTTCTGATCAATACCAATTACTCGAATAGTGCTTTTAATCGAACGAACATGATTGTACGGCTACAACGAGGCAAAATGAAGTTGCATAGACAATATGTAAACTTTTTGCATCTCGTTGTGACTAGCTTGTTATCGAATCGAGTCTGTTGTGATGACTGTTGCACACTAGCGAAAGTGTGGAGTCTTGTTTTACTGTAGTGTCAATGCCTAGTGTGATGAGCTTACCATGAATTGTGCATGATGAATCCTAGAATTTGCCTTGTTGGTCCAATTTATTGAAGTTATGTGAACTCTTGAAATGATCTTAGGCAGCTTTAAAAAGTGTGAACCAATTCAACATATACCTTTTTTGTGGCCTACCTCATGAGTGTGTGAACCTCTTTTGAACACCCCTTGAGCCTTACTCTTCTTTGGAAGAAACTTGATGAAAACATGACCTCCTTTTAATCCATTACTCATAATCCTCATGAAGTTGTGGTTAGTTTGAATAGCAAACTTAGGACAAAAGCCTAAGTTGGAGGTGTGGTGAAACGGGAGGGTAAGTCAAGAAGTGCAAGGAAGTCCCTTCCACCCATGACTTTGAGAAAAATGGAACCCCTCTATATATAAAAATAAATAAATAATAATATGTGGAATAAGTTGTGAAAATATAAAGAAATTGGGGTTCCTAACTATCCATGGGAAATGAATAATGGGACTACTTGTGAGCACAAATGAGAATGATGAAGAAAAGAAAAGGAAGTGTTGTTCACACCACATTTCATGAGGACTATAGCCCTTGAACCTAAATGACCATACCTTTGCACTCAGCCCCGTTACAAGCCTTCAAAAGACATTTGTGATCTTGACTGAGCTGAAGCAAGTGTTGATTGGAAATTACGGGCAAACCTATGGGTGAAATCATGCATTGTATTCATCTTTGTGAGTGTGAGCGTTGCATTTGATTTTGAAGCTTTACATTGCAAACCATTGTGTGTGAATATGGAATCATTCCTTGTGTGAGGGCATTTGAACACTTTGGTTGAGCTTGAACCTGCATTTAAAGTAGGTATTGTGAGCATGAGATTCTTTGATAATGGTGAGTCACAACTTGAATCTTTGAGTGCACAATTGACCTTTGCATAGGTAAATTGTCTTGTTGTGTGCATTCATGATTGAGTCTTGTGCAGCACTATTCGAGACACCCTTTTTGAGCGACTGAACTCGAGTTTGCTTGAGGACAAGCAAAAGTTTAAGTTGGGGTGTTGATGAGTCCATAATTTGGACTCATTTAGGGCTATATTTTGATAAAATTAGTGTCCTCAAATGCATATTTTGTCTCAATATCTGATGAAAAGCCTTAAGTTTCAGGTATTTGGATTTTGAGGTAAGGCATGGACACTACTTGGCAAAAAGGAACAAGGCAGCTGAAAAGAGCAAAGAAATGAAGGCCTGAGGATCCCCGAGCCCAGTTGGCGAGTTGCCGATGGTCCTGGAGATTTCCTTTTGTTCCAGTGTGCTGAGCTCTGAAGGAAAAGATCGAGTTGGCGATGAAATAGAGCAGTCGGCGCATCGCCGAGCAGTTCCGCGAAGCAGTATCCTATCGCCCAAATTAACAGAGTCAGAAGTGCTGAAGACCAAAGCGAAAAGGCGATAGACTTGACTGAAGGGTGGATCACCGAGTGGATCGACGATCCCAACTAACTGCGTTGAGTGGATCCTTCGCAGCACATTTTCTAAAATCTGTAAATACTAGTTCAGTTTTTATTCTTGTAAGCAATTTTTAGATAGATATAGACATTTTTTACATTTTCCAGCTTTTAGCTCTAAGTTTTAGGAGACATTGTTCTTGAAGGGTTTCAACTCCAAGAAATTGGGTGTGGGTCTTCAAGATTCTTCAACCTTTACTTGTTTAATTACTTAATTCAACATACCCATTGGATGGTAACACCTGTTGGTATCGATTTCTATCTCTTTAACATGTCTAGCTTAAACCCCAATATTTGGGGTGTGATTTCATCTATATGGGTTAGATTATCTGTTGGGTCTTGCTTGTTGATGGTTTATTTGTTGTTTTGATGTGATTTCGTTTAGTAGTTGTGGTGGAACTTAATGAAATTTTAGTTGCAAATACGATTTCACCTTTGTGTTTTCGACTTGATCGAGAGAGAGGTCGTAAAACTAAAACTACTAAATTGATGGCCGGTGGGAGTGGGTCGACATGAGGTTCAACTCGAGAGAGTGAACCCTAGTCCTTCTCCCACACACTCAGCTCGAGAGAGTGAGTGGGCTAAGGCAGAGGTTGTTCTTAAAGCGGCAACCGGTGTTTGAGAGAAATTGGGTTGATTCGGGATAAGTTGCTCGAGAGATAATTTACCCCCACTATAGTCTAGCCTAGTCACAAATATTCAACGAATTTACCAATAAAAGCACGTACCCAATAGTTTAGTTTATCCTGTATTCCTTTCACATCCCAAGAATCTCGTCTCCTAATTCATATTCTCTTATTTGCACTATTTTTAGTTGTTATGTGCTACAACCCCCCCCCCCATTTGATAATTGACACTTGTGTCAAAACCTTTTAATTTATAATGTTTTTAGCTATGGTTGAATAAAGCAAATTTGTGTTTGACCATTAATTTTCAGAGCCACTCCCTTGGGACTCGACCCCAACCATTGGTTGGGTTATTATACTATTGCACGATCATAGAAACTCGAATTGAAAGTTATGTCTTGATTACGCAAACATCACCTCTTTCAAGGATCGATGACTTATTAATGAACTCGAAGGTGCAAGTTTCTTCTCTAATATTGACCTTAGATCGGGTTATTACCAATTGAAGTGAAAGAAAGTGACATTCCGAAGATGGCTTCTTAAACTCAAATGGTCATTATGAAATTTTGGTAATGTCAATTGGTTTGACAAAATGCTCCATCCGAATTTATGGACTTGATGAATATAGTATTTTGATAATATCTTGATATGTTTGTGATTGTGTTTATCAATGACATTTTGAATTACTCGCGGATTGAGGATGACCATACCAATCATTTGAGGATTGTCTTGCAAGTCTTCAAGGATAGACAACAATTTTCTAAGTTTAGTAAGTGCGAGTTTGGGTTTTAATCTGTCGCTTTTCTTGGTCACATTGTTTCCGATAAGGATATCAATGTAGATCCTAATTGGATAGAAGTATTTAAGAATTGACCTAGACCTCTATCCCCATTTATACTCTAAGATTCTTGGGTTTGGGCGGTTATTATAATAGGTTTATGGAAGGGTTTTCTTCAATTGCCTCTCAATTGACTACACTCACCCAAACGAAGGTAACATTGTTATGGTCGAAAGCTTGTGTAAAGAGTTTTCAAGAGTTATAGGATAGAATCACTTCGGCTCCTATTTTCACTTTATCGAAAGGCTCTGATGGGTTAATATTTTATTGTGATGCTTCGAGAAATAGATTAGGATGTGTTTTTTTATACAAAATGGAAAAGTTATTGCCTATGCCTCATGGTAACTCAAAATTCATGAAAAGAACTAACCTATCCCATGATTTGGAATAAGGGGCGGTTGCTTTCACCTTAAATATTTTGAGGTATTATTGATATGGTGTTCATGTTGATGTTTTTACTGACCACAAAATTTTGCAATATGTGTTCAAAAAAAGTGATCTAAATCTTCTCCAAAGGAGGTGGCTTGAGGTACTAAAATATTATGACATGGGTTTCCTCTAGCACCATAGTAAGGCGAATGTAGTGGAAGATGCTTTTAGTCGATTGTCGACGGGTAGTGTTGCACATGTTGAGGAAGGTAAGAAAGAATTTATTCGTGATGTTCATAGATTGGACCGATTAGGTGTCTGGTTGGTTGATTCTATTGAAAGTGGTGTAGTTTTTCAACATGGTTCATAATCCTCTTTTGTATAGGATGTAAAGGATAAGCAAAGTCCTGATTCGATTTTTGTTGAGTTGAAAGAAACGGTATTGAAAAAGTTCATTGAGGCCTTCTCCCAAAGGAGGAATGGTGTGCTTTGATATAAGGGTTATTTGTGTGTCCTCAATGTTCACAATTTCATAGAGAAAATTTTATCGAAAGCCCATAGTTCTCTATATTCCATTCGCACAGGAGCGACCAAGATGTACTGGGAATTGCGAGGGGTTTATTGGTGAAATGGGATGAAGAAGGATATTGCTGAATTTGTGGCTAAGTGACTTTATTGTAAACAAGTGAAAGTTTATCATCAAAAGCTGGGAAATTTGTCCCAAAATATTAGTATTCCTACCAGGAAGTAGAAATACTTAATTATGGACTTTATTATTGGTTTACCCCACACCCGGTAGCAATATTACTTTATTTGGGTTATTGTGGATCATATGACAAAGTTGGCTCATTTCATTCCCGTCAAGGTGTCTTATTCAGAGGAAGATTATGCTAAGTTGTATCTAAGGGAAATGGTTAGGTTGCATGGGATATCTCTATCCGTTATCTTTAATCATGGTACCCAATTCACTTCTCAATTTTGGAGGTCTTTCTAAAAATGTCTTTGTACCCGTGTCAAGGTTAGTACGATTTTTCATCCTCAAACTGATGGGCAATCGGAGCATACTTCTAAACTTGTGAAGATATTATAAGAGCTTGTGTTAATGATTTCAAGGTTAATTGGGATGATCAGTTGCCTTTGATTGTGTTTGCATACAATAATAACTATCATTCAAGTATTGGTATGGCTCCATTTGAGGTTCTTTGTGGTAGGAGCTTTAGATCTCTCATATGTTTGTTTGAAGTTGGTGAGGTTGCTTTGATAGGTCCCGAGTTGGTACATGAGGCTATGGAAAAAGTTTGGCTTGTTAGAGAAAGGTTGAAAATGACTAAATATCGACAAAACTCCTATGTCGATGTAAGAAGAAGAGATCATGAGTTTGATATAGATTATTGGGCTTACTTTAAGATTTAACCTATCAAGGCTGTCATGAGGTTTGGTAAGAAAGGGAAGCTTCGTCCCCGTTATGTTGGTCCTTATCAATTGTTAAGGAGGATAGACAAGGTGGCTTATGAATTAGACTTTCCTTCCGATTTATCGTCGGTGCATCTAGTGTTGCATGTGTCCTTATTGAAGATGTGTATCGGTGATCCCACATCAATTATAACATTGGAGAGTCTTGGTATAAAGGAAAGCCTTTCTTATGAAAAAGTTCCTGTTGAGATTTTGGACTGGCAAATTAGAAAGTTGAGGAACAAAAAAGTTGCATCCGTAAAGGTGTAGTGGAGGAATCAAATGGTTGAGGGCTCTACTTGGTAGGGTGAGACCGATATGATTTTCCGATATCCTCATCTCTTTCCCTTTTATCCTACTTTAGATTGAGATATTTAGTTCCTCATGGTTCATTCTTGTGGATTCATGTGTCTTACTAATTTTAATGTTTCCTTATGATTGCATGTATGTTTTATGAAATGATGTTTGAGTATATTTTAGTTTAGAGTCGATTCCTCTTTAATTATGTGTGTTTATGTGACTACATTCATGTTGGGTTGTGGATCTCTTCACTTACTTTCTTTATGTTGCCTTGAGTCTCATTCGAGGAAAAATTTTCCGAAGGAGAAGATATTGTAACTCCTTTAATTTTGAAAAGGAACTAGGTGCATGGATTTTTGGCTAATGGCCCAAGTTTACGAAACCAATATACGGATCATAGACTAGTCTCGTGGAAAAGAGGGGGATATTTTTTGAAGATCAAGTTCCTGTACATTATCCTACGACTGTTCGGCATGGTCCATCATATGGCTTACGAATCATAGATGTGTTAGAAGCTATCCAGACTTACTAACAATTTGGGGTTAAAGTTGAGTTTTACTATTACGGTTCATGGACCGCAAGAAGTCATATTGACTGTAGAAGAGTTCCATCAAAATTTGGTAAATTTTAAGGTCCTAGTACCTGGTCTATGATTTACCAGTACACACGCGTGGACCAGTCCGGTATGTTAATTCTTAGGGTCTTTTCCTTAATGTTTTGAGTTTATACTATGCCGTTTTGGCCTTTATCATAATACCTATATAAACACTTTAAGTCCTAAATCTACCAACTTTAAACCTGTTCTCCTATTTCCCTAAAACCCAACAAAATTTATTCTCCCAAATTCCCTCTCCACCTTAGGAAAAAGAAGAAGCTAGGGTTCAATCCAAGTCCTTCAAATCACCACTCATCTTGGGCTTTGAGTAGCAAGGTATGTAGGTATTCACCAATGGAGTCCATTCATCCATGGGGTCCCCAAGGTTTTGAATTTCTCAAATCAATTTCAATGGATCAAATTAAGGTTTTTCTTAGTTCTATAAGGGTCTCATTATATTCACATTTTTATTATTGTTTTAATCTCCTATTTCATTATTTAATGTAAAGTACATATTATCTAGTAGAATTTATATGAACCCAAGCATGATCTTGACATTAAAATGTGAACTTATGATGAACCAATGAACTATGAATTTTGAAGGATTATGCATGCCTTATGAAAATGATGTTTTATATGATATTGTGCTTTTAGATGAAATTATCAATGTTCTTATGAAGGGTTTTGGCACATATAAATATGATCATGATTGTGAAAGGTATTTATCACATATGGATTTACATTGGTGAAAAGTTTTCTCACGTATGCTTGATTTGTAATTTAAGGAGCTACTCTATGTTTTGATCTTTAAGATGTGAATTTAGTATTGTCATTACCTTTCCTATGTCATGATGATACTTGATTTTTATCTGTTCTTTTGGGATTTAGACTTAGCATTGAGATGGCATTGAGGTGGAGGTTTAAATATGGTAGTCTCTAGTAGCAACCTCTAGTCCTTAACTATGAGCCTTCATAGAATTCTCTTAAATAACCTAGCTAGTGGATCCACTTTGGCAAAAGATGATGTGTACTATTTCTACCTTGACATGTAGAATCCTCTTCTTTCGGTAAGAAGGATATTCCAGATTCCATGATATAGCTATCATGGTCATATAATCGGTTAAAGCTACTATCACACAAAAATGATTATTTTTCTTCAATGCTTTCTTATTTATTTTATTTTAAATGTATTGACCATATTTTATGAGTTATGTGTTGTTTGTTCTTTATAGTTTCAAATGTTTATAGTCATGCATTACATGTTTAAGATATATATGACATCATGTCTATTTATGCATATTTCTCCATACTTAGTATATTACATGCACTAATGCATACTTGTGCCTAATTGTCTCATTAATGTAGGGTCTGACGCTTCCATCTCTCACACTCATGATTTGTTGATCATTCTATCTGATTCAAGAGTAGGTGAGTCCTCATGTTCCAAGGGGGGAAACATAACATTCATTATTTAATCCCTAGGAGATCCTATGAACATAGATTAGATACAATTGTCTACTTTTGTTTGGAGATAGGTGCTCTTAAAAATTGTATTTGGAGCATGTTGCTCAGTTTTTTATGGACTCATAGATCTTCCAAATTTATGTCAATCGAAGCTCAAACATAAGTTATCTTTTATTTCCCATAATCCAGATTGTCAAATTAATTGTCGGATGTCTTTCTTATGTCATACATGATACTCTTATGTGCTAATTGATCAGAACATATTACGTCTTATGTTTTTGTGCATGGGAAGATGATCATGATGCCACTGCAAAGATTCTCGCTAATGCCTTTTGACATAATGCATAAAAAATTCGTTTACTTACATTTGTTTCTCCTACTATATTTTGTTCCTTTATATAATGTACTAGTCATTATTGTGAAGAATGTAGTGGGTTTCTTCAGGTGGGAATACATGGAATGATTATTGAATTTAATGACCCTGATTAAAAAGCAAGGAGAAGTTCCATATACTTGCCTGAGATTGTTGCTCATGAAAGTGATTTTTGTCTCTCTGCCTTTCCACCAATGAGAATGTTGTGCATCTCTTTTTTTTCCGTTAAGCTTGTTTATAACTTCTTATAAAGTTGACCTATTCCTAATATGAACTTCATGAATTTTTTCCCCAGGCTGGACAAAGATTGAAGCAATTGACTCTCTAGTAAGAAAAACTGATTATGATGCAATTATAACTGAATCACTGAGAAAGCAAATCTATCTAACTCGTTGCCAGAGAACATTATTTACTATGCACTATGGTGAATAAGTTGCCTATGTGAAGAACAACAAAGGTTTCACTCTGACTATTAATTGTGGGAAGCACCATCTACTGAGACCAGTAGATAATTGTAGTTGCTGAGTTGGATAATTTGTTTTGAATTCCAGTCAGTAATTGTTATCATAAATTCTTACATTATTCTTCATAATCACATTTGGTAAAAAGAATTCATGTTTGTGGTTAACTAAATGATGTAATTTGTCTGCTTTGCATAGTTACTTTTCATTCAAGTGGGCTCTGTGCTGAACTAGTTAGCAAATCATTTTCAAATTGGAGTGACTCTCTTTTGTTGGTACACTGGTAGACATGTTTTATAGAATGGTAGTTAGACTAACTATGTTGTATGGGTCAAAGTATTGATAAGTCAAAAACTCTCACGTTCAAAAGTTGAATGTTGTAGAATGAGGATGACATTGAGGTAACTGAGCCCATTGAACCTTAACTTGAGCGATAGCCTTATTGTTCTCTTGAACTATTCTACCCTAACCTGAGCAATAACCTTATTGACATTTTGAACCATTCTTCTATCCATGATCTTAATTGATCGAGGGCAATAGGGGCTAGATATATCAAGGATTGATGAAAGATATCTTAGTTGGTAAATGATGATACTTCTTTCGCTGAGTAACATGAAATGTGGGATGGAGTAACAACAGACTTTTGACTGAGAGCTTGTATGCTACACCACCCATCTTCTTAAGAACATGATAAGGTCCATAGTATTTGACAGAGTGTTTTATAAAAAATTAGTTCCTAATAGAGTGATTTGTTTGTCTGGTTGTATTTTTAGGTACACCCAATCCTCAATGCTAAACTATCTATCATCCTTGTATTTGTTGGATTGATAAGTTATTCTTTGTTGAGACCTCTACAAGTGATACTTCAATTGCTATAACTTAAACTCCCTTGTAAGAAGTGTCATGTCTACTTTTTCATATGCTGAATCTCCAACAACACGTGACAAATGTAAGGGAGGTGGTTGGCCATATAATCCCTCGTAAGAAGTTTGTTGTATAAAAGAGTTAAATGGTATTATACCACCATTCAACAACTGCTAAATATATAGATCAATTCTTCTGTGATTCGTTAACAACTTATATTTCACCATAAATTTGTGGATGGTATGTAGTGAAATCATTGAGAGTCACTCCTAACATTGCAAACAAATTTTGTTAAACCTTACTTGTAAATATAGGATTTCTATAATGTCTTCAGGCAATATATGTAGTTTGTAAATATTTTCTAAACTGAGTCAGATTATGAGATGAGTAAGGATGAGCTAGACACACAAAAAGGGCATACTTTGTCAGTCTATTAACAACCATCCATTTCAATGTTTTACTGTTGGACTTAGGAA
Organism: Solanum piurae; assembly: GCA_029582685.1. Classification (NCBI taxonomy): domain Eukaryota; kingdom Viridiplantae; phylum Streptophyta; class Magnoliopsida; order Solanales; family Solanaceae; genus Solanum; species Solanum piurae. The sequence continues at coordinate 7,453 of JAJOOO010024928.1, read as the reverse complement.
GTCTATGAAATTCATACTGATGCTGCTTCATAGTGTTGAAGCCAAACTTAATTGTTGTAGAATACTAGGATAGGAATCATTGTCATATTAATGCGTCTTTGGCATATATTGCATATGTTGACATAAGCATGCACATCATCTCTTAACCCCGCCCCCTCCCCCCTCCGTTTCTAGTAAAATAATGCAACGAACTTTCTATAGGTGTTCTCAATACCATAATGTCCCCCACTAATGTTATGTCAAAACTGAATGATATTGGTTTTTAGTTGAGGATCTGCTCCAATGACCAACTTTACTTGTCTCCCTAGTTGACCATGTAAGAATTTATATCTTGGATATTTATTTTTTTTCCTTATTCAAGTGTTGTGTTATTACACTGACTTCAGAATTTGAAGTCCAACTCTACTTAGTCATTTTCAGAAGGTCAGTTTTCACAATAGAAAGAATAAGAGCTGCCAGCTCCACCAGTGGTAACCTAGAAAGAACATCAATCACTGTGTTTTTCTTTCTCTTTTTATACTCTATAATAAAGTTAAATTGCATTAGTTTGACTATCCATTTCATTTGTGATTCAATATGAAGCTTTTGATCCAGTAAGAACTTGAGAGTCTTCTTGTCTATTTTGACTACAAATTGACCAACCGTTTATATTTTTAATTTTTTTTAATTAATATAAATTTGTAATTTTTCCTTAATATTTCATTCTTCGTAGTTCTCGAAAAAATGTGACACATTTTTATATTTAAAAATAGTTTATTTTTTAATTTCTTACTTTATTTACAATAATATATTTTCTTGCTTTAAAATATCATACTATGCTTAAAATTACAAAGTTTCAAAAGTTAAATTTCATAAACACAGTGTCACGAAATATAAATTAATGGAATATTCATATTTTTTAGATAGATTTTCCACCTATCAATCAAAAAACGCTTTTCGCCATGATTTAAAAAATTATGATAAAATTAATTTTTTTTTAAAAAGAAAGGTTCTCTATGTATAAGAAATTGATGTAAAACATTGTGGGCCGAAATTATCGTAGGAAAAATAGGTGGGTATCAAAAGTTTACTTTTATTTTTATTTTTAATGATTAACTCTTCTTCCTACCAAAACCCTATATTATAAGTAATCATTTCCTTTCTTTTGACTTCACCTAGAAGTGCCGCAATGTTGTTCTTCACCTAAACCTATTGGTTCACCCAAAATTGCTACTTCAGTTAAAAAAAAAAGCGACTTCTTCGACGTTCCTAGCTTGAATAGTAGCGGAAATGGTAGATTCACTTTATTTAGGTAACAAATCTTTGATACCTATGATTTACAAGTCAATTTTTTTGTTAATTATTCAATGATTTTTTTTTATAATTTATGTTTGTGCAAAATTTTGAAATAATTTAGGGAAATAAACAATTTTGGAAAGAAAATTTTCTTTTTTTCTCACCCCATCTATGTTTGGTTGTTTAAATTTCATCGTATTTTGAGATTTTTTCTTGATTGTCAGTTTTTAGCTTTGACTCTACTATTATTTGGATCAAACTCAAAAGTTTTGTTATAATTCTATGAAAATACTCTAGATCGATGGCGTGGATGAGCCTCTGTGTGGCGTGGTAAGATAAGAATCATTAAAGGCCTAATTTTTCCTTCCAACAAGAACCCTAACCCTTCACGCTTTGGGCCTTCTCTTCTATACCATTTACATACATCGGTGATTATGAAATATATCCGCCATTATACTAAAAATTTAAACCTTTTTTCACCATTAATATATTTAGGTAACTTTTTCGAATATCAATGTCTACGTCCCTTTGATTGGATGAGAAAGAAAGAAAAAATTCGAAGTAATCTCCCATAGCTCAAATCTAGGAGTCCATTTCTCAATATGAGCATACAATACACGTATCAATTCGTTGAAAGTGAAAGTGTCACAACTATTAAGGATTTCCACTAATATTAGATAGGTCATTTGATGGTTCACTATGGTTGAAGCTTAGAGAGATCTTTTTATTTTCAAAGGCTATCCTATTCTTTTTTCTAACCGATGAACCACTACTCATACGCCTCTCAATCTCATATCTTCTACTTAGTTAAGCCATTGACTACTTCTATATCTTTAGACAATTTTGATTTTTGATAGACGTTTTTAATCTTTATACCTATGAAAATAGAAAGCTAAGAGAAGATTCTAAATAATTCTATCAAACCGAACAACAAAAAGAGAAAGATAGGAAAAAAAGGAAGGTGAAAATTAGTTGATTGTCCAAGTTTTTTGTCATTTTTATCTATTTTGTAATCCAAATTTGCTATAGTTTTTTGTCTTGTTTTAATGTATATTTGATTCATTTTTGCTATAGTTTTATGTCTAAATTTTGGTTTATTTTGCTGAAATTTTTTATGTAAAGTTGGTCCACAATTTTAACAGTCTTTTTGTCCCATTTTGCTAAAAAAAATTTGTTTATATTTGGGTATATATTATGTATGTATAATTGAATTGATGTTTGAGAATTGCAGACACAAAGTGCACAAAATACAAGAAATTAGAAAAAACTTTACTCGCATATCAGTGGTAGAATAAGCAATGCAATGAGAGGTCATCAAATGGTGAGTTTACAAATTAAATATGTTGCATGTTACTTATTTTTACTCTATACTTAATTAATGATAGGCGTAAAAATTAGAAAACTATATGTGACAGAGTGAGATTTTATTGTCAACTTTATAGAAAAAGTTCTAAATTTCTCCATATTCCAATAAATGCATTTTAATATTAGAAAATAATTTATTTCTTAACTTCCTACTTTATTTTTATTAGTTTGGTTTTATGTTATAAAGTAAGTGAAATATTTTTATATATGAAATAATTTATTTTTAAACTTCTTACTTTATTTAAAATAATATGCTTTTATAGCTTTAAAAATATCACGCTATACTTAAAATCACAAAGTTTCAAAAATTTAATTTATTAAATACAGTGTCATATAAAATAAATTAGCGAAAACACTAAATACTCTCTATAGATATATTTTTCACCTACGTATATTACCAAACATATGGCTTTTAGCCCCAAATTTTTAGCCAGGTTGAAAAATATTATATGAAAAAATAATTTTTAAAAATGAAAGGTACTCTACATATAAGAAATTGTCGCTAAAGTATCTGGAAAAAAATAGATTAGCACTAAAATTTCAACCCCTCCCTTTTAAAAAAAATATTTCCTCTCTTTTCAACATAAATTCTATACGCATAAAAAATTATATCCTCTACCTTTTAGTGTCACCCTAACACGATGATTTATTTTATTATTATTTAATTTCCAAGTTTAAAAAATTAAATTAGTATTTGGATTAGTTTGGCACTATTAGCTTAAAACAAAAAAATTAGTCTGATAGTAAGAATAATTGAAGCATATAAGAGTGTGGTTAACAAATTGAGTTGAGAATCATGAGGTATTAGTCTCAAATTTCAACGTAGATAAAAATACTTTTCCCCTTCAAGGACTCTCTTGTCTATTTGGAATAGAAATATGTTAGTTCTCTCTTTCGCATCTCGTCGAACTTTGTCAATTTTATCGTATATTGAGCTTTAATTTTTGTTTCTTTGTTTTTCATACCTCTTAAGTTTTCATATGTTTGAATAATATTCTATTCTAGTATATATTTTCTATAGTATTTATTTCGTTTGATATATTCAACATCACTGTCAATTATCATAATATACATGTACTAGACTTTTCCCTTCATTTTTGACTAATAGCGACCGAGTTAAGGCTTTTAAAGACCAAATGTCCCTTCGCTAAAAGCTTGTTTTCTTGTAGTGCACACCAAGAAAAAACTTCTTTTTATCTTATATTTTTGTTAACTCCTCCTCCTCCTTCTTCTTCGTCTTCTTCGTGTCCTTCATCTCCTTCTTTTCCTCCTTCTCCACCGTCTCATTCTTCTCCTTCTTCTGTTTCCCACTAAAATTGACTCTTAAATTTCCAATTCATTATCGTCAACTCGCATAGATGAAAAGAAGTGCTACTGCAAGTTAGGATTTTACAATATTCTAGAGAAATCTCTTTTTCATTTTTGCGGAATTGTATCATTTCTTCAATGTATAATCCAAAGCATTTGCTTACCTGGAAGAAGACCTATTTTTACAATTTCTTTCCATCAAAAAATGAAGAACAAGCTTGAAAACTTAACAACACTTGGTATGTAGTGACTCGAGAGCTAATTGAGATACAAGATATATATACTCCCCGAAAATAAATCTGAAAATTCCATGGCAGATCAAGATAAAGATTACCAGTAATCAGGTTGAGGTACTACTACTACTACTTTAGGAGGGGGTTGATACTTGTAAAATTTGTAATGCAAATATTAATATATCTCTAAGGATCTGTCTACAATACGACACAATTATGTTGGTCTAATAACCACTTTATAAAACATAACAGAGTAGAAACTTTTTTTTTTTAGAAAAGTGGATATAATGATGAGTAGCGTCTGGGTAATTGGGTTATATAGAAGTATGTTTTGTGTAAAGGCGGTAATGGAAAACAACTTTTAGATGAATTGTGATAAAAAAAGTTTCCTTATATGTCAAAATCAGTCACTCACCACCCTAAAATGCAAATAAAATATGAATGGGCCTGGACCCAAAATATGATTAGGCCAGACCCATACAAACTGGCATTTCAAGTCCGGCCATTAAAGGAGTTTCTTTTGCTCTCTTAGGCTTGTATAATATTTTATTTTATTTTTTCATCTGTGTTGAAAGTTGGATTTTTAGATTGTGATTGGTCACCCTGAGCTAATTCTTGTTTCCATAAAATTTAGTGTGTTTTCTAGCTGGTAATCTTTATCTTGATCTGTCATGGAATTTTCAGATTAATTTTCGGGGAGGATATATATCTTGTATCTCAAATAGCTCTGGAGTCACTACATTCAGAGTGTTGTTAAGTTTGCAAGCTTCTTCTTCTTTTTTTGATGGAAAAAATTATAAAAAAAAGGTCTTCTTCTAGGTAAGCCAAGGCTTTGGATTAGACATTGAAGAAATGATACAATTCCCCAAAAATGAAAAAGAGAATTCTCGTAAAATCCTAACTTGCCGTAGCACTTCTTTTCACCATGCCAGTTGACGATAACGAATTGGAAATTTGGGAGACAATTTTAGTGGGAAACATAAGAAAAAAGGGGGCGGAGGAGGAGGAGGGAATTTATAGTTATAAATGGCGGCCATAACCATTTTTCAGTTTTCAGTTTTTGTTTTTCTTTGTTTTTTCTCTTTCACATTTTTTCATTTTTTTATGGTGATAGTAAATTTTTTTTTTTTAACCAACAACTATAATATGGTTTGTGTTAAATGAATAAGAATAGCAGTGAATAATACATATTAGAATAGAAATAGTATCATGTATTGGTGTTGTTATAGTTTATCACGTACAAAAATGGTATTAATAAATTTAATTATTACCAAACAAAAAGTTAATAATATCAAAGTTGGTATGTATTATTTTCTTCAGTATGTTCTACCAAATGATTGATAAGTATTATGGAGGTGTTGCTCAATTATTTCAAATGTAGATTTTCATGGCTTATTCAAATTAGAGAAAACACATATAAATTTCCTTGATTTAGCAGCAAAACTTACTTTAGCATTTTATTTATACAGACGTTTATTTACTCCCTTAATCTTATTTGAAATGAATAAATACCACCCTTAATGCTATGTGGCATAAAAAAAATAGTCAGGCGCACATTTATTTTTGGTGAAAACACTGGTCCCATTAATAGATGCATTATATAATTAAAAAGGAAGAAAACCCATCTCCTTTCATCTTCTCCAGACCACCCACCCCACCCCCAATCCCCTTTCTTCTTCTGCAAACCCCCAACACTTTTCTCTTATTTTGAACCCTTACCTTGCCCCCTTTTTCCTTCATCGAACACCCCATCGCATCACCACCACACTTGCATCTTAATCTTCATCTTCTTTCTTATTTTTTTAATTTCAAATCTACTAAAGAGAGTAAAATCATTTTAATTATATTAATTTTTGTGACTTTCAGTATTTCGCTTTGTGTAGGGTCCAATTTGAGGGAAAATATTTTCTATCAAGGATTTTTTTATATTCAGGACTCGAACTCAAATTTTCTGATTAAGAGAGGAGCAGCACGTGTGCCGTAACACGTCCTTTTGTGATACTTCATATTCCTTTATCTGTATGTATAAAAATTAATTGTGAACAGAAGGTGAAAATATTATTTTACCATTTAGGTGTATTAACTTAAAATTAATTTTACATTGAATCAAATAAAAAGTTAATGTACATTTTTAATAAATAAAGGTAATTATTTTGGTGATCTTTGGAAAAGATAAAAAATATTAAAAGGTAATTACATTTTTGAGCATACCACTTTTGGAAAAGGAAAAGATAAAAAAATACTTTTTTTTTCATTCTTTCGGTCTCTCCAATTTTCTTTTATGGAAGCTTTGTTCATATTTTGCGTCGCATTTGTTAAATTGATAGTCGAAAGATTGTGATTTAGCTTAATTTGTTAATTTAATTGAAAAGGTTGTCTACTGCTTTGATACTTTGGTAGCTCACTACAACAACCAACGCCCAACAAGCTCCTCCTCCTGCTTTCAATGCGGATCCACAATAACCTACTTTCTCTTTTGCCTTCAAAATTGAAACACCCACATCCTGCTTGCGAGACCTACTTGTGGGACTACACTTGTATGTTGTTAAATGTGCTTTCTTGGCTATAGAGATTGGGTTAATTGTTTTACACTCTTGGGTATGTGCTTGTTGTTGTGACAAAAATATGAAAAACGAAAATCTAAAAATAAGGAACACCAACACTACTAAAAAACTGGCAAAAAGCGACGAAAAAAAGCAACGGACTGCGTTGCTTTTTTTGTCAAAAGCGACAAAAAAGCGACGCAATCAATCTCGTCGCTTTTTGGCTTGACGCTTTTCCAAAAGCAACGGACTGCATCGCCAAAAAGCGATGGACTGCATCGCTTATTATTTTATTTTTTTTAAAATATTTTTTTTAATAATGCGACGCCGTCCATCGCTTTTTTTAATTTTTTTTTAAAAATTTACAAAAAGAGACGAAGTCCGTCTCTTTTCTTAATTTTTAATTTTTTTAGAATCTTGAAAAGCCACGGACAATGAGACGCCGTCCGTCGCTTTTCTGAAAATAAAATTTTGAAAAATCCAGAAAAGCGACGAACTAAAGGACCCTGTCAGTCGCTTTTTCTGCACTTTTTTTTATACCAAAAACTACAGTTTCTGTTGCCCACGTGCAAATTAAATTAAATTCAATATCAAATCAATTCAGCTCATTCAAGCAAAAACACATAATTAACATGCTACACAAAATATAAACTAACAAGCTTAATTAAGCCTTCAAAAATACCTAAATCCCAATTTAATGATTTATAAAGTCTTTCAAAATTCAAAAAT
>JAJOOO010024927.1:0-19145 GCA_029582685.1 Solanum piurae | reverse complement strand
ATTTGTGGAAGGTCTGCATCACATCATCTTTGATAGTTTCCCAAAAAGCACTGAAGAAAGCCATTGTATAGCCATCTGGTCCAGGTGCTTTATCAACAGCACACTGTTTTATTCCTTCCAAAACTTCTTCCTCCTCAAAGTCTCTAGACAACAAGATTTGTTCTTCTTCTGTGATTGTTTGAACATCCAAGATGTTCAAAGATGGTCTCCAACTTTCTGTCTCCTTGTACAAAATCTGATAAAAATCCACAATTTCATTTCTGATTGCCACAGGATCTGAAGACTCTTCTCCATTAATCACTAAGGATTCTATAGTATTGTTTCTTTTGTGGGATGTCGCCATTCTGTGGAAGAACTTGGTGTTCTTATCTCCATTCTTTATCCACTGAAATCTGGATCTTTGTCTCCAATTGATTTCCTCATTTCTAGCTACTTCCTCATACTCCATTATTATATGAGCTTTCAAAAATTGCTCATCATCTGTTAATGCTCTGTGCACTTGAATGTCTTCCAAACTGCCAATTTGTTCCAGTAGGTGTTCTTTTCTGACCCTCCAGTTGCCTCTATTTTCTTTGCTCCATTCTTTGAGCTTCTTTTTTAAGAAGCTCAATTTTGAGGCTAGTACAAAGTCAGGACTGCATGTCACATTAAAGGAACCCCACCACTCCTTAACTTTGTCTCGAAAACCCTCCACATTTAACCACCACTTCTCAAACTTGAAATATGATTTTCTGAAAACCTCATCCCCACAGGTCAGTACTATGGGATTATGATCAGACCCCAAACTAGGTAAAGTACTTTGTCTAATTTGGGTGAACATCTCATCCCAAGGAAAAGAGTACAGGAATCTGTCGATTCTTGAAGCATTTTTCTGATTTGCCCCTCCTCTCCATGTGTAGGGCCCCCCAAATAAAGGGGGATCCACAAGTTCCAATTCATTGATGCAACTGGAGAAATCAGACATAGCCTCGGAAATTCTGCTACAATTGGTCTTTTCAGATGGAAACCTTATGGTGTTGAAATCCCCACATACCACCCATGGCCCTTCACAGAAGCTCCTCATTGCACCCAACTCCTCCCACAGTTCCTTTCTCTCCCTCCCATCGCATGATGCATATACTGCAGTGATGAACCAGATGAGGTCTTGATTTAAACCACTGAACTTGCAGGTAATGCTTTGGTTTCCTCTTTCTACTTGCTCCCCTTTCCAATTCCTTTTGTCCCACATTATCAAGATACCCACCTTACTACCTAAAGATTCCATCCACATTCCTCCCATCCATTTGTTTCCCCCCAACTACTGCACATACTCCCCTACCTCCCCCCTAAGTTTCGTCTCCACCAACACTATTATGTCCACCCCCTCTTGTTGTATTCTACTCCTTACCAGGTTCCTCTTGGTATCCATGTTGAGCCCCCTCATATTCCATGAAAATATTTTTAGCTTCATGATAAATGTGAGGTTGCGTTTCTCCCTCTACTCCTTGTTGCACTCCTGGAATCTTTATCTTTGTAATTAACATCAAAGATAAGATTCCTTACTTCTTTGGGCACCATCTGATTCTCACATGTCCCCGAGATGGGGTCTATTTTTGTTAACTTTTTGAGCCTCCTCTGGTTAATTTTCAGAAGTAAATTGAAAGCTTCCTTTGTGCACCCCTCGAAAGCTACTCCAAACTCTTTGCTTAGCCTCAACAGATTTTTTTGTACCCATTATGTTGCCTTGCCTTCAACTTCTTTGCTGCATTCCGAAGCATCACATTGAATGGGTGTTGGGTCACCCAGAATTGTGATTTGTTTCGAACTATTCTGCCCATATAACTCAGATTCTTCTTCATTTAGTTCTTCCGAAATTTGTGGAGATGCTTCTGCATTCACCTGTGTGTTGACTTCCGATTGTATATAATTGCTAATTGAATCTTTCACCTTTGTTTCTTCCATCAGTTTCTGATCAGTTGAGGAGTATATAATTTCATGATTTTTTTCCCAGCGATTCACATCGCAAATGAAAGGCTCAGGTTCGGTCGGGCAGTCTTTTAAAAATTGGGCTTTTAACCAGGCCCAAATGACTTGGTCCAGGGTTTAAAACCAAGTGGCCCTCTATTTGTTCTGAAGTGGCCCCTTTGTGACTTTTCCACCCACGTGACTTCTTTCACGAAAAAAACCGTTTTCTTCTCTGTTAGGTTTAACAGGCAGCAGCTTTTCAGACCTATGAATATCTCTGCACCTCGAAAGATCTAATGGGTTCCTCCCTCGATACCCACCCTCGTCTCTTTCCTTACTTGTACACGCTCCCTCATCGTACATTTTACGAAAAGTCACCGGCGATTCTACCCATATAGGTAGAGAGAAGATGTTCTCATCGGCGGTCTCGATGGATGTCGGAATTTTTTTTGCCGGACCTTTGACACGAATCCTAGCCCAACGGAGATGATTTTTGAGATCGGTTTCTTCTTCTGTCTCTATCCAGCCGCCACACCGATCTCCAATTTCCTTCATTATTGGCCTGGACCAGAGATGTAGAGGCAACCCTAGAACTCGAATTCAGAACCATTCGAACTCATGGGTTATTGGGAAAGCCCCAATGGTCTGCGACCACCATTGAAGCTTTAATCTGCTCCCTTGTCTTCTCCAGTCACCCATCAAAACATGTTCTGCTGCTTTCCTGGACTGGAATTCAAAAAGAAATAAAATTTCATTCATATCATAGACTTGGACTCCATGTGCTCCATTCCAAGTCTGTTGGGCCCATCTTCTTACATCATTTCTAGTGGGTGTATCATCTTCTCCAAAAAAAATCCCCACTAGACAACGTGCCAATAGGTCTTCGTCTTCTAACTGGACTCGAGCTTTCAACATGCTGCCTTCTTCTGCTAGCTCTGTCTCAACTCTGGTCCATTTACTTTTCTGCAAAACGTCTCTATAACTCCTTCCCCCCTTGTTAGCGGCATAGTCTGCCTCCCCTGATAATTTAAGTGCTTTTGTTTGTTTTATACCCCTATTAATGAATGCTTCTATCTTCTTAGCTAACTTCTCCCACCCCTCATTGAATGCACTTTCTGGGAGTATAATAACTACTCTGTCACTACCTTTAACTGAAATTAGAGACAGGTATCTCCCGTATTGATTGAATTTCAAAGCTATAAAGAAGTTAGTTGAGAAATCCCTGCATTTCCATGACTTGGCCGCCTCCCCTCTGATCCCTGAAGCCTCTGTTAGCCTTTTGCAGACCCAATCGAGTGCTCCCCTAGTAAGAACCATTCTCCTCATGTGATGCCTAGCATTTTCAACCCAGTCATACCATACTTCAGCTTTTGATCTAGACTCTGTGATGTCGTAAGACTTCCCCCCATATCTGAAATAAACTCGGTTGTCCATCTTAACAGCAATGGAGTTAAAAAAGAGAGAAAGAAAGAAAGAGAGTGGTATTCCGGTGAAAGAAGTCCACCGGAGAAAAGAAAAAACCAACCGAAGTCCAGAAGGGACTTCAGAAGATTGTCTCAAAACTAGTGCCTGGGAGCATACAGTTTCTTTCGCAGTTTCTCTCTTAAAAAAATAGCATTATAGGTCGGAAAAAAAACTCCTTCCAGCTCCTAATACACTCTACATTAACTTTGATTTCGTCTTGCAAAGTCCCATAACTAGATCCATAACAAGGAACCGTAACAACTTGGTATCAAAGCCGGGAGTTATGGGAGACCAAATTTAACATCAACTAACACAATTGTTGAACTTGTTCTAAGAAGAATGTGCAGCCAATTTAGCCGGGAAGCAACAAATGCTCGCGTGGATGCACTCACAAAGGATTTAGCAAATTCAAAGATCGATTCTGATCCAACTGAACACACCAATCAGAATCGTGACTGGAAGGGTAAAACTAGAGTGGCAGAGACCCTTTGGGATGGTTGAACAGATGTGAACACTTATTTCGAAACAAACATCAAAAGAACAAAAGGTTAGACTTGCTTCTTTTCATTTGGAGGGCAATGCACAACTTTGGTTTCTTCAACTAGAGACAGATATGCCTCAACTATCTTGGGATGAATTCAAACGTCGTTGTAACTTCATTTTGGGCCACCAATCATATGCCAGAAATTGGGAGAATTAACTAAGTTACGCCAGATCGGGTCTAAGGCAGATTGCCAAGAAAAGTTCAAGCAGTTAATTTCATGGGATGGTACACTCACACAGTCGCAAAAAATTGAACTTTATATTAGTGGTCTTACTGATTATATAGCAATTGAGGTTGAGTTGAATAATCCTCTAGATTTGGCTACAGCAACGAGTTTATCCCGGCTTTATGAACCCAAGGAACAACCCATTTGTTTGCAAATTGTTAGATGCTTGCATTTCAAACTTCAAAGACAGCAAATTCTAACCTCAACAACATGCCAAATTTGTGAAAAAACTGACCAGATTTGAAATGGAGGAAAGGCATCTTAAGGGACTTTGTTTCAACTGTGATGAACCATTCACTCAAGGACATCAATGCAAGATATTATTTTGGATAGACTCTATATACGATAAGGAAGAAATTGTTGAAAAAGAGGAAAATAATAATACTTTCCATACTTAGCGCTCGAGGACAGGGGCGATTTGAAGGAGGGGAGTAATGTTATCACTTGTTAGTCTCCCAATTGTTAACAATAGTAATTACTTGTTGTAGTTATTTCTTTCTAGTAGTTATTTGCAATTTCTCATTCTAGTAGTAGTTATTTATTTGCTGGAGTTTGCAATTTCTCACTCCAGTATTGTTAGGAAGTCATGTCCTAGTTTCCAGGGGTAGCTAGGGGTAGTTATTTGGAAAGTACTATATTTAAAACTTAGTTCATTGCATGAAATCTAAACTGAAAATAATCTAGCTTTTGAGTCTTTAACTCAATAGATTGTAGGTTCTCTCTTAACGATCCAGCACCATAGGTCGAAAAAGAAAATCTCAACGTCTTCGCTGATTTTGCCCCACCGAATGGGATTCTCCTAGACTCGGCACTGAGGTTTGCCCCGCCTTATTGGGAGTTGCCTAAACCCAGTTGAACTCTGGCCCACATCGACAAGGCTAACACAAGAGTGGCTCTGGTACATTTGTAACGGCCCAACCCTTTAGTGTTATTGTCCGCTCTGGGCCTAGGCCCGAACGGCTTCAAAATGTGTCACTAGTTGGTAATGTCTGCTTGCTTATATACCCAACATCTCTCCAGTGTTTTAAAAGACTCCTAATATACTTTACATTAACTCTAATTTTGCCTTCCAACATCCCATAACTAGATCCATAACAGGAAACTGTAACAAGGTGGTTGATGGTGATGATTTTAAATAGTGGCTAGTGGTGGTGACCGTTGATTGTAGTAGTTGGTAACAGACTAACAGTGGTGGTTGTGGCTAAAGATGATAGTTGTAGGTGGTACTAATTGATAATGGTGTACGACAGTGGCACTAGTTGATAATGGTGTACGACAATGGCACTAGTTGATAATGGTGTACGACAGTGGCACTAGTTGTTAATGGTGGGGGATGGCGATAACGATGAATGGATTGAATTGGTGCATTGCCATTTTTGTAAAAATCGTTGAATAGACATCAATAATTTTAAGACTTTGTTAAAAAAATTGATTATTCAAATCTATTCAAACTCATCAAGTGGTTGTAACATTAAAATTTAAAAAAAGCTTAATGGTTAAGGCAACATTTGTTTGCACTTAATGGAGACCTGAATTTGAATGGTTCAAACCCAAGGCAATTAAGTGCATTTGTTTTTATTAAGATTTAAACACTTATTTGGTCTGATTAAGTCTTAATCATTAAGATCTTGAACAAAGTTTTGATATCACTATGAGGCATATTTGTGTGGATACTTTTCAACACCACAACTCTATCCACAATCGCTAGCCGCCGCCGCCACCACTAACCACCTCTACCATCATAACCTCCACTATCATTACTGTCGCCAACCACCAATCACTTATATCATCACAAGTACCACTGCAACATCATCGTTATCAACTGCTATTGTCGGTCGCTACCAAACCTATCACATTTCATCATTGTCTATTCACTACCACCATTGTCAAACACGCTATTGTCGCCCAACCACCTTTGCCATGACAACCAACATTGGCAACCATCAGCGTTGACAACTACTATTGTTAGTCACTACCACACCAATCACTTCCATCATTATAATTATTTTCCATTGTCACCACTACCACCACCACCACCACCACCTACACCACCATCACTGTCATCCACTACCACTATTGCGGTCAATCCCTACTACCAACCACCTCCACTATTATATCTAGCACCAGCACCAACTACCATCAGCACATCGTCAACCACTACACATGCTTCAGTCACCACTTTTAATACCGCCAACTACTAATATCAACCAACTTCACCATCACTACAACACCAACCACTTCTACCACCATTACTAGCCACTAAAAGCAACCACTACCACCACCACAATACAAACCATTTCTAACATTTTTAGCGAACATAAATGTTTTAAATTCTTTTTATCAAATAGTGATTTTATTTTATCAAATTTATATTTTTCTCATATTTAATTACTTTTTTATTTGAATCATATATTTTTATGTTTACAAAAAAAATAAAGGGGTAGTTTCAAATACATACAGTAAAGTAATTAGTTTACAACAAATATAGTCATGTTTTACTTACATAAAAGATAGCCAAAAATCATTGAAAATATACAATGACCATACAATATAGCTTGCCAAAAGTCATTGAAAGTATATACTTACTATACAATTTAGCTTACCTATACATGAGCTATACATTGAATATACATTATAATACACTCAAAAAGTTTAATATAGCTTAACTATACATGAAATATACACTAAGTATACATAAAATATACACAGACTATTCAATCTCAATCACCTCTAAACAGTTCCAACATTTAGATATTAAATCCTCTTGATGTTTCGAGTCATGTTTGCGACGGATCAATTTTTTAAAAAGAAGAAGAAGAAGAACTGAAAGAAAGAATTGGAAGAAGAAGAAGAACTGGAAGAAGAAACGGCAGCAACGACGACAATGAAGGTCGAGAAGAAATTGACCATTTTTGGTAATCAAATTGACCGAAAGTTTATTTGATGTTATTATCCCATAAATAAATTGTCCACATTCCGATGTTGAAAAACAAATACTCTTAATCATTCACCCTTCGGGATTGCCCAGTGGTTTGGGCTTGGGACTTCCATGTTGGAGGTCTCAAGTTCGAAACCCCTTGCCAGCGAAAGCAAGAGGTTTGCCTTTTGGGTCGAGCACGTCGGACCGGGCTTGCCTAGTGCGGGTTACCTCTCATGTGGGGTTTGCGAGCTACTGCATAGGAGAGAGGGTTTTTTTTTTTTTTAAACTGGTAAATGTGTATTCCTCAGCATTAAGGATATGCTATAAGAGAGAGGGTTTTACCCTGTGCGCACCCAAAGGGTAGCGGCTGCGGGTTTCCCTTGTCATAAAAAAAATACTTTTAATTATTCGATGCTCAGATCTAGATACAACATCGTAAGCATTCATATGTGCATTCAAATTTAGACATTTAATTTTAAGGAAAACAAATGAGGCCTAATATCTTAATGATCAAGGTCCAGACCAAAAAACAAACAGACTTACGATTAAGATGACGACCTTCCTCAACTTCTTTTATCAAAAAGTAAACTACAACACTTACATGGAACAACAAGCAACACTTTCAGTTCCAAAAATCCTTTCCTTTTGGGAGCCTATGGGAAAATTAAAAAAAATTAACAATGCAGATTCAATTACTTTCTTTTTTATGAAAATCACGCAAGACATTAAATGCCAAAAGTTGTCCTTGCAATGGGAAAGAGTGCATTAAGAGGCCCGTTTGGATTGGCTTAAAAAAAAGAGTTTTTAAGTCAAAAAATAAAAAGTAGGGAAGGTCCTACTTTTGGTTTTTCTTATTTTAAGACATTTTAAACTTTATTTAAGTTAATTTTAACTTTGCCAAACACTCTCAAAAAAACTAAAATGACTTAAAAGTAGGTTTGACCATCTTTTAAGTCAATCCAAACAGGCTCTTAGTTTTATATAATCGGAACTAGAGAAAGATTCGCGCGGGGAGGGTAGAGAGGATGAAACACAACAATTTTCCCCTTCAGTAATCTTAGGCTTAAAACAACCATATCTCAGATAAAAGAAAAGTTCACAGACTAATCTTTAACTCACAAACTTGATAACATAGTTTCAGTTCCAGAATAATACGTTTTTCTTTTTTTTAAATGGTGAGTTTGTAATTCCAGGATAATAGACAAAAGTTCAAATTGTCAGTAATTGAAGCAGAACTCAAGGAAAATAGACTCTGGAGTTGGGTCACAAGGAAGCTAGAATCCACTGGAGTAAAAAAAAAAACAGGGAGAAAGATGGACGAATTAGTTTTCTTTTAACTGTAAGATCACATGAACTGTAGAAGTCATCACACATAAATCGAAGATACTGACACACATTCAATGACATAATCCCTGATCTTTTTAAAAAGATTATAGAACATCAGTATAATCCCTGACTTAATTACAGTCAAAAGTGTCTTCATTACTCCAAGTTATCTACGTGGAGAAGTGGACATGAAATTATCAACCTGGAAAAGCAAATTTTAGAGGGAGAGTGAGAGGGAGAATGGTATTAATTATAGTGTGCTAGATGCTCTCCCAACATTCTAATTGTTTTACTTCCCAATGACACCAAAGAAAGACTTGGAAGCAGCTACTCTTAACAAAGATGGAGGTCTAAGCATAAGGAATCTATGGATGCATGCAGTATGAAAGTCTATTGTTTTAAATCCTATGGAGGTTTAATCATGAAGGCGCTCAATGGATGAAAGTTGTATCAGCTAAAATTGGTAAACTAAACACCAGGCACACTTAAGTTGTGGCTCCCATGGATTGATTGGGGTTTGAAAGCCATAAGGAATCAATGGGATGCATCTCTAAAAGTGCAAGTTAAAGGTGGGTAATGGAAGATGAATATATTTTTGGCACAAAACATAGATGGGATTCACGCCCTTTAAGGACAAATTTCCAGACATTTTTAGATTTGATTAAGATGCTGATGCTACCTTAGAGCAATGCAGAGGTGAGACAGTAGGAATATAAGGTTCAGAAGAGACTGCAACGGTTGGGAGGTTCAAAGGATGTTACAACTGCTGGGTTGCCCAGAATGTACTGTGGAGCTATCTGAGGAACCTGATAAAATAATTTGGTTTTATAGAAGTAATGTTATGTTCTCTGTAACAATTGCTACAGAAGTTTGCTACTTCAAGCAACAAAGATAAGTGCCCATGGAAAAGGACTTGGAGGCTGACAATAATGCAATGTGATTCACACGAACCTGCAGGGGTCTTAACTTCTGTAGCAGATGTCATATGAGCGGGAATGAAGTGGAGACAACAGGTCATCTCTTCATGCACTATCACATTTGCATTTCAGGTGTGGGGCTTATTTCTCAGTATCTTTGGAGTGGTGTGGTTAATATCTGCTTCAGATAAATATCCTCTTTATTAGTGATCAGCAAAAGGATGTCAAAGTTACTGGAGTATGTTGCCATTTATTTGCTTCAGGTATTATGGAAGGACAAAAATAGAAGATGTTTGGAAGAGAAAGCTCAAGACATAAATAGTTTGAAATACAAATGCTTAGAGTTGTTAGCCTTGTTGTAAATGGAAAGATGTGCATGAAGGGTGTGGCCTAGTGGTCAATGAAATGGTTGAGAGTCGTGAGGTCTCAGGTTCAAATCCCAACAGAGAAAAAGATTCTTCCCATCTGTCCTTGCCTTGGTCGAAAGAGTTACCTAGTACCTGTTGTTGGTGGGAGGTGGCAGGTATCCCATGGA
This sequence comes from Solanum piurae, assembly GCA_029582685.1. Lineage (NCBI taxonomy): Eukaryota > Viridiplantae > Streptophyta > Magnoliopsida > Solanales > Solanaceae > Solanum > Solanum piurae. Next base: position 9,269 of record JAJOOO010024927.1, on the reverse strand, counting down.
ATTAATCGAGGCACGTGAAAGCTGGGCCGGACAACACGGTCATCAAAAAAAAAAGTAGATGTTTTGATAAGAGTTTTTCCAACTTTTTTCAAGCTTAGCCTGCTTTGCGCATAGTTTGCGTATATTTCTACACCCTCGTGTTGCTGGTTTTACTGCCACAAGATTCTTACTTTACCTATCAAATTAAAAAGAGAGGAAGAAATAGATGGCAGATTCTTCTTTTGTGGACTATCAATGTGAGTCAGGCACATAAAAAAAACTAAAAAGAACAAATAAAAGGGCTAGAAAGTTACTATCCATAGTAATCAATGTGCTTATCCAAATATGTCCAGCATAATAGTGTAATCATGGCGTAAGACAAACTCTTTAAAAACTGTTTCAGCTGTCATATGGTGAAGTTTGGCTACAAAGAATAGATTTTTAAGGCAAAAAGGAAGATGTAATTCACCTTAATTATGGGTCTATTTTTTTGTTTTCTTTTTGGTGCAGGCAGATTTAGCCACATAATACAAATTGTTGGGAAATACTTCTAGCTTAACAATAAAGGAAAAAATATATGTTCCTTCCAAATGAGTAAACTACTTCTTAACTTCACAATCCACATCATTTCATTCTGGGATCTAATACCACAATATGGACCCTACAGTAGTTCCATAGACAAAAATAACAACCAACACAACGACCAGTATAGAGAAAAGAATAGACAACAAATAGATGTCGTAAAAAGCTCTGTATACAATTTCTAAGTGAAATCTCTAACTGTTACTCCATCAAAATTCACTAGCATTTACCATATCCAGGGGCAACAGACATCGCCGAATGTAATGTTTGGGATACATATCAGAAGAAACAAGAGAAATTATTTATACCACATCAAATGATAGGTAAATCACCTTCTACCATCCAGAATTGATTCCATTTGCTACAAGCAGAGCAAACAATAAGTGATTTTAGCTTGGAAATCATTATACCTAGTGACTCCAGACAGCAAGTAGTGTTTAGTACCTCTTAATTCATCAACAAACATCCATTTTCCATTTCCACTAGTTAATGATTAGCGTGTGCAAGTTACTCAAACTTCTAGGTAAACGGCAAGATAAAACTAACCTCTTCCTCATAACCATTCCTTTCACAAATAGGAAATCCCATTATAAAGGTGTCCACAGGAGATCGATCCTTGTTCCATCCAAATTGAATTATCTCACAACTTGTCTTCAACACACTTTCAAACATGGGCCCCTGGTTGCTGCCCCAAGTGTCTGTCTGTGGTATAAAAACACCATAATCAAGTTATGCTAGATTCTCTTATCAGCACTGAACCATTATGTGCAACCTAACGTAAACCAAATATTGTACCTGAGCACAAGTCGCCAACACAAGAGACTTGAACCGAATGAGCAGCACCCGAAGCATCTGACCATCACGAGCAACAGCGGCATGAGAAATTCCAGAAAGCAAGGAGCTGAACAGCTCTTCACATGCTCTCCACTTTCGCCAAACTGAAAATAAACAGGCCTCTGCAGCCCCTATCAATGAAGCAAGAGCTCCCTGCAACAATTTTTTTGATGATTTTCCATCCAAATCAAGGGAAGCGAGGGCTTTAATCTGCAACCTGGCTGCTGCTTGATAAGCAGCAAGCTTGGCATTGATCCTAACTTTCAGTGACTGCCCTTGTTCGGACCAGTCACGCTTCCTTATCTGCCAGTCAACCAAGTAGACCACCCTTTTCAGTAACATTTTCATCTTTTCTTCCAAAGAACGATACCACAGATTTAACAGAATAAAGTGCAATTAAACCATGCTTCTCCTGGACTACCCTTGCAACTTCTATCCTAAACAGAAAAAATTGCCACACAACTGTAACAGAATAAAAGCAATATCTTGATGGTTTACCTTTAAGAATGTTACCATTGACTGAAATTGCTGCTTTACAATACCTCTGACACTTTCCAATAGATTGGCATCAATAGAGACTTTTTCCAGGACATTTCCTATCAATTTCAATGCTATTTCTTGTTTCTCAATCCTATCGATGGGCTCCTCTTCGAATGAGGCAATAGCTCGTTTCTCGGCAGCATCTCCTCCTCCATCACTGTACCCACTACTTGCAGGTAATAAATCTACATTGCTCATACTCATTGGTGAACTATGAGAGGAAGTTGCGAGCTCTTGTGGTACGAAATTGTCAAACTGCTCAAGCAAAGCTAGAACCAATTTGTTGGCATCATCAGGAGGAATAGGAGGGAAATGATAACACATTGCTTTCAAAATAGCCTTTGAAACCCCGAAATCTCCATTGGGATTACCTAAAGCTGATATAAGAATATCCCCTGTGAATCTAGCAACGTCAGTAGAAAATTCTGGAGATAATTCACATGTTTTACAGATATATTCCAAGAATTCACGGAAAAAGGAAAGAATAGAGTCGTTTGTAAAAGATTGTGGCCAAAAAGATGGGTTAAAAGATGAAGGAATTGAACGATAGAAAGCAAGAAGGATTGATTTGGGCATTTCATCAGAATGATTAGGGCATTTAGAGAGAAATCGTGCAACAGCGAGTATGGCATTGAGTTGAGACCTGGAAACCCTAGGAGATCCAACAAGTAGGGCTTCAGCAGGAGGGCATCTACCACATATCCATGCTAGTTTATCCACGAATTGAGCTGGGTTTTGTGCGATTAAATCACATAGCTCAGTCATTGACTCCATTTTTTTCTTATTTGAAGAAAAATCACAACTTTACTAGTCGGAAGGGCCCGATCGCTGCCGGAAAATGTAGATAATGGAGGGGAAATCAAGGTGTGATTGTTTGGTGCAATTTCTGAATTCCGATGCCGGCTCTCGTCGACTACTTCTTCTTTTCTTTTCTGAATTTTTGTTTTCTTCTTCTTTTTTTTCAGTTTGGGGTAAGTTCCATTTTATTTTTTATTTTATTTTATTCTTACATACATTCGTACAAACAAGACTAGTTTTTTTTTCCTTAGTTTTTATACCTGCACGAATTATTCCGCAAAATAAGCTCTACTTCCTCTTCTCAGTATATAACTCCTTGCTCACAGAATTTTATTTTTAAGAAAATCTAACAATATATTGCTTTTAACATTAAGGGAGGATTAATTTAAAGTGTTCAATATTTGAAAAGTATTTACGACCTGTAGCAACATAATCCTTTTTACCATATATAGTAATTAGTGAATTTGTTCGTGTTTCGCACAAAGTGAATAATCGTTTTATAAATTTGTTATTAGGTAAAAATATAAAATTTATTTTTACTATTGTTATAAAATCAAGCTCAGAACATATAACTATAAAGAGAATAAAACAAGATAAGTAGATGAAGGAGAAGATTTTTCTTCTTATTCAAGTGTGTCATACATGGAGAATGATATCTCTATTTGTAAGTAGAGAAATCACTTCAAAGGTCACCATGATGAATGTCAAATTAAATAGATACATTGTTATCCCAAAAAAGGTTTATATCACCTTAGGAACACACATACATGAATGTTAGTTCATGAATAAACTAAAAGGACAATCCACTATTCAATGGATTTATAACACTCCCCCTTGGATGTCTATAGATAATGTGCCTTGTTAAAACCTTACTAGGAAAAATCATGTGGGAAAAATCCTAGTGAAGGAAAAAGAGTCCACATCTTTTAATATGCATTATTTGTTGCCTCATTAAAAATCTTACCAGAAAAATTCAGCGGGACAAAACCTCGATCAAGGAAAAAAGAGTACAACGCATATTATACTCCCCTGATTAAAACATCATTTAATATCTTATGGTGATGTCATCCAATCTTATGTACCAGCTTCTCAAATATTGATATTGACAGTGTTTATGTGATTACATCACATTTACGAAGATGTTGTATTGTTGAACTCATCCTAATATATCATTTTCTGGTTTCATGGATATGATGAGGCTTTGAGCTTAGCCGGATACATTCTTGATAATCCTATATTCATGACCTCGTTGTTATAAGTAAATTACTCATCCAACTTGTTCATAACAATAATCATTTTGTGGACACTTTCATTTGCAATTGATTGTCTTGTAGAATAACTTCATAAATGTCATTGATGTCAATTCAACGTCTTCTCATTGGGGAGGAGCGGAATCTTATTAATAAACTCACTGCAAAATATTTAATCGCATATAGCAAGGTTCAATAGTGTTTCAATTGACTGATATATGGAGTTTCATCACTAAGAAGTTCTTCATCCTTCTCTTGAGGTCGAAATGGATCTTTATTTATGTCAAGCGATATCATAATCATTAGGGTACTCAATGAATGTGACTTATTCATGTGAAATCAAATCAAAACATTTCTATGTATGTTGATTGATGGACAAATATTTCATTTGTCAAATTCTCAAACTGTAGTTTAAGACAAAATTTTGTCTTACCAAAATCTTTTCATTTTAGATTCCCTTTTCAAACACTCAACAGCCTTTGAAAGCTCTTTAAGAGTGCTAATAATGATCAAGTCATCAACATACACAACTATTATAACAGATTCAAATTCTGACCTTTTTAATAAAATGCAAGGACAAAGAGAGTCATTTTTTAGACAACTTTCTTCCTTGATTATTTCAATCCATATAAGGATTCTTGACGCTATATTAGAGAAGTTTCTTTCAAACTTTTATATGCTTCAGGCAGCTAGAATGCTTCAAAGATTTTTATATAACCTTTATTGTCTAGCTAGACATGACAATTATTCATTATGTATTCAAGTTTTTCATATGTTGTTAGATCAAAACAAATCATTGCATCCACCATAGGAGAAAACATTTCTTATAATGTTAGGGCTTTTGCCAAAAATATTTATGCCCCAAGGAACAAGCCGTACTTGATATCATACGATTAAACTATCGCATAATAATTTATTAGTACCCCACTAAAATAATACCTTGATATATGGACTATCCAAAACGTCACTTTTCTAAGTGAAACCAAATATACTTGAATATTGCATTTATTTGGCCAATCATTTATCTGTTCATATTATATGATAGATTTGAATTCAAGATCATCATCCCCATTTATATCATTGAGCACTACTTCATATCAAAGATACCATCGACAATTATTTGATATCGATTCCAATATGACATAACTTATCGAGATCTCTTCATTTTTCATCATTTCAGGTACATGAATCTTTATTAATATTTTTATGAAGTGTTATGTCGCTGTGCTCCTTTAAAGCACTTGCCTCATTATCATGACCATTTTAATCTTTGCTCCTCTCCTTCCTCAAGGAGTTTTATATTTGGAATCGATCGGTTTATCATGCTTCAAGCGTATCATAGACTTTTTCCTTCAAGGACTTCTCATTGGAGCATTTGCAGCTGAACTATAACACAGGGTTAGTAAATTCATTTGGAAATAGATTTGCTACACTATGCAAATGAATTATCCCTTGAACTTCAAATTTATATTTTTTTAACGAGGATCTAGATAATTCATAATTCACCTCACACATAATTTTCAGCTGTCAATCATCTCTCCCTCTAATGTTAGAAAATATAACATTCATCCCAATCTTATTTAGAAATTCATCTTTGTGTGTGGCTGAGCAATTAAAATTATAACTGCATATTCAACATTTTAGATGAAAAATATTTGGTTCCTGACCCTGAACAAATTTTGATAGGAAAACCTTGTTGGCTTGATGCATACACGTTATATTACATGTTAAATAAATTCATCTCATACCAATTTTCTTTTAGGAGATTTGTTCTCATTACCAGTGATTTATCAATAATTGGAGGCATACAATTTCTATTAAACCAACCGACATTATCTACATAATTTTATACTTTGGAGATAGGCTCTTGATTTAACAATTCAAGCAAACAACCTTACAAAACCAATTTGTAAGTTGATAGCAAAGCACATGGAACCATGTCATGGATGCAACTATTGAAATTATATAGTTACAAATGGACCACATGGCAGGTGAAAGGGCCCATATTCACCTTTTTAAATGTTCCAAAATTTCAAGGAATACAATCTCAACCTTAGTGTAACACCTAGGATTTAGAGAGAGCTAAATCTAGAAAGAACTAAATTGGAAAGAGCTAAATTGAGAATTGTGGAAGTTAGTCTTCAATTTTGAGTTTTGGGTCAACTTCAAACAATCATAACTTTCAGTACATGATAAGTTAGGTAAGCCATAAAATATCAAATGAAATATCTTTGAGTCATCTTTCCAACGATGCCGAGTTTGCTAAATTCTGAGTTCCGATGAAGGAGATATGTCTGTTTGAGTGCAGCTTATCTAGTTAAGGAAATTCATCCATTTTAAGGAGGGGTATTTTGGTTTTTTCCTTACCCCATTAGTATTAAACGTTTTTCTCTTCCAATTAGGTGTCAAAGCTGATTAAAATCAGTTGTCACTCAAATCTAAAAACATTTGGAAAACTAGGGCAAAGTTCAAGAGGAGAAAAGGGGAGTTTCAAGAAGTTCCTCAAGATTTCGGGGAAATCGCCAAGAACTTGGTTCTTTTGAGGTATGTAAGCTTTCATAGTGATGGGGTTTTTCACCCTCACGCCAATCATGTAATTCATCCATAATTTCGTTCTTGAGGTTGATTGATTTGAGTTCTTGAGAAGTTTTGAGGTTTTTGCTTCATCTTTGTCAATGGAGTCTTGTTGAGTTCTTGAGGTGAGGGTCTTGCGAATGAGTGTTGTTGTTGGTGTGTTTTGTGTGGATTTTCATTGTAATTGAGTTGGGTTTATGATTCCAAAAGAGTTTGAAGGAATTCATTCGATTCTAAGTGGGTTAGGCCTTAGAATAGAGAAGAACAATTAGTCTAAAATCTGGGTAGAGGGGTGGGGCACCGCGCTAGCATAGCACCCAAACTATTGTTCAGTAGTTGGGGCTTGGCGCACCGCGCCACTCAGTGCGCCCCAAACCACCTTCAGTAGTTTGGGGCTGGCGCCCCGCGCCACTCAATGCACCAGGGTCGCCAGGTCCCTTACCCTTTCGATTTTTTTCCGTATAAATTCCCTCAAATTGTACCTATGTTTTCTTCTTGATTTACACACTTAAAATCTTCATTAATCCTTGATATATCATACATATTCAAATCATAACTCTTTAATTCACAATTCAAATTCAAGATAGAGTTGAGAGTAAAGTTCGAGGGAGTCCTTTGAGTCATTTTGAGAAGTCTTTTACAATCTTTTAAAAAAAACTTGTTTTAAGACTTGAGTATGAGGATGAGTAGACTTGAGTTCATGTTTTCAAAATGAATATATGGGGGCTAAGTATCCCCAAGTGTAAATGCTTTTATATTTAAAGTGAGAGGAAATCTTGATTTCCAAATGAGTTCATGAGGAGTTTTGAACACTATCTCTTTTAAGAGAATCTTTTGAGTAATAAAATCAAAGTTTGAGGATGAAGAAATGTTTTTAAACATATGAGCATGAGTTATATTATTGGGAGTAGTATTGAGCATCGATATAGAGATGAGTTCAGACAACACAAAATCCTCATAAACCATGTATGCCAACATCTGTAAGGATCATACTTTTTAGATGATTGTTTATTGCTTTTAAGCATAGTTTAGTGGATCCACTTAGTTGAGGATGTCTTATACTTTGGCAAGGTATAGGACAATTCTGGCAGCGTGAGCGAGATGTTGTATCATCACATAGCTCATAGTGATGGTTGTCGGTTAGAGAATCTTCTAAATAAGAGTAAAGAGTTTATTATTGTATTTTTAAATATAATGAGGTATTATCTAATATTTTAAAAGATTTCTTTATACTTCATAATTATTGTTGCTTTTATATTGAATTGAGTTGAGTATTTCTGAGTTGATCGTTGAGTTGAGTTGAGTTGAGGTGAGTATGTTCTTCTTTTTTATCAGTTCAAGCTTATGTTTGTGCTTTAGAGTTCCCCTTGCATGCTCGTACATTCAATGTACTGACGCCATTTGACCTGCATCTTTTTATGATGCAGATACATGTATTCAGGGTATCAATAAGCGCTTCGTTGATACCACTTGCAGTTCCAGATTTGCTTTGGTGAGCCTCTTTCCTTTAGGAGGGTTCCACATTTACTTCAAGTTTTGTTAGGATGTCGTGGGTCTTGTTCCGACTTGCATCTCAGTATTTTTGAGGCTTCGTAGACAGTAGTAGTTGAGAAATTTTTTCTCATTCTCCCTTCTTGATGTTTTAAAGACTACGAGTTGAACATTTATGTTCATTTGAGTATATTGAACTAAACTATTTCATTTACAATATTCTTATGAGTTGAAGTTGTGTATTGAGTGTCTATATTGTTAAGTAAGTCTTCCGCTGAGTATTGAGCCAGGACAAGGGTTTGCTTGGTTGCCAGCAATGATTTTCGAGTGCTGGCCAAGTTCAGGGTATAGACTCGGGGGGTGACACTTAGCTGATACAATGATCATTTTATCATAAGTACAAGCAACACAAGAGAATTCTTGAAGATTTTTTTTTTATTTCTTCAATATATAGCCACGTGAATTCTTTGCATCATATTTTAACCAAAATGGTCAATCAGTTATGCAAACTGATTTTTATTTCAGTAAACTTTTAGTTTACTTTTGCATGTGATTCCATCATCATGATCATGTTTGTATATAACAAACAGGAGGAAAAGATGAGTAACCATTTAGATAAATATTTATAACCCGCTTTGATTGTAGTAATATGAAGATATTAAATCTTCTCATACTTTATAGTCTCAATATTTCTTTTTAATTCATCTAAAACTTAAAAAGTTTCTTTTGAGACTTACTACAATCCCAATATTGTCCTCTGATAATAACACAATAACTCTTTAGAACTGACAATTAATTTTGTGTACTATCACATATTCCATGACACCATTCATATGGTGAACATCTCCTTTAAGGACAAAATTATATTATTATTGTCATGGTCAAAATTATTACAGGCAAGACATGTTTCTTACTTTACTTTTGTCGAACCACAGGTACATAGCCAATGACAAATTTATATTGCCACATAATAATATTATTTTGGTCATGACCACAACCTTTATAGGCAATAATTACTTCTTTCTTCTGCCATTTCGGTAGTTCACAATAAACATACCATAATATTTATGACGTATTAATATACACAACTATTGACCATTCCTTCCAAATAAAAATTTATTTATTTCTCTCAAACCTCTCGTAGTGGTGAGTTGTGGCATATTTCCAACCATAATGAATATGTTTCTATATATATATATATATATATATATATATATATAT
>JAJOOO010024926.1:0-13267 GCA_029582685.1 Solanum piurae | reverse complement strand
CGAGGGGTTCTGCTTAGTATGGATGGGGGTATGGGACTTCATTCATGCATTGCACAAGTAGACTTTGAGAGGAAGCATGGTATTTTTAAGATATTATATATATGATTTTTACGTCATGTTTTAAATAATTTTACCAGCTTTATATATATTGCATGGGTCTTATTGCTTTATATTGAGTTTAGTTATTTATGAGTTGAACAGAGCCAAGGTAAGTTCTCTTTTGTATCCCTTTCAAGCTTAAGTTGTTGTTTAGCGGTCCAGCTCGCATACTCGTACATTCCATGTACTGATGCCAGTCGGCCTGCATCTTATTATGATGCAGATACAGGTACCCAGGATCAGCATCCAGCACGCCGTTGATCCAGTTGAGCACTCTAGAGTCAGTGGTGAGCCTCCTTGCTTTCCGGAGGACTCGGTTATTTTGTTCTCTTAGTTTTGTTTTATAAGGATGTTGTGGGGTTTGTCCCAACATCCATCTCAGTATTTTTAGAGGCTTCATAGACAGTCAGTCAGTTAGTTTGAGTCTCTCATCTATGTTTATATATGTAAATATTCTATTTTGAGACTCGAGTTGCCTTTTTGGCCAGATTTTATCAGTTGGGTTGCTTTATGACCTTTCTTTGCATTGAGTTATTCTGTTGATTTAAGTTTCCGTTGAATTAAGAAAGCCAGGCCAAGGGTTCGCTTGGGGGCCAGCAATGGTCTTCGAGTGCCAACCACGTCCTGGGTGTAGGATCGGGGTGTGACAATTGTCTTTTTAATGAAGTCATTTGTTGTTAGTTATCAATTATCCATCTATATAAGGTTTTAGATTAAAAATAGAAGGTCATGGATTTTTTATGTTATTAAGTCAGTTTTTTCCATCCTCAGTCTTTAATGATGCTTTGTGTTGCCTAAATTGATAAATTAATTAATTTTTTTTAATAACTAGTGAACATTGTGAAAGTGATAAATCAAAGAAAACTCTCATACACTCATTAATTTTCTTTTATGTTTTCATCTTCAACAAGATTAGTGCATTTACATTTTATATCTAGGCACGCTATCTGTGAGATGGTGGAATCTCTGTAATATCAATGTATCTTCGTTTGAAAATAGGAAAGTTAGAAGGGATGTATTGGAAGGGACAATAAGGAAACTCAACTTGAACAACGTGTCCCCAGAAAAAGCTTTTTTCTGAGGATCCGACAACTTATGTAGGAACTTTCCAAATATCAATTGACTTTATTGGCATATTCAAGATTCCAAGAGAAGTTGGGTCTTATTTTTAACCTGATACACGTATGTATTGAAATAAAGTATCTAGTTTTTTTTATCACAAGCACATACACAAACAAGGTTCCTTTCGTGTATGATACAAAATAAATTTTACTCAAGTACATTAGTCTTAGAGAGTACTTTTTCAAATTCAATTTTATTCTTTTCTGGCTCCAATTTTGTGTAACGTCGATTACTAAACTAGCAATTTAGATATTAATTATTTGAATGTAAAACTACCCCTTCAAAATAAATAATTCATGTATAATAATTTTAAAAATTATTACTGACGGTATAACAACTCATTCATTCTATGCGGTACTATCTCCACATAACTAATATCTCCATTTAAAGGGTAAAAATGAGTAAATAAATCCTCTCTAATCCACCCCTCTAATATGTCCTATAATAAATTTGAGGTTTTCGTGCATAGAAGTTACTCACTTCTTCTGTCAGACAAATTCCAAATAGTTAACTCTTTTTTATACAGTATTGTTCCCCATCAACAATTGAGCACTAATAATTTTGATTGTTGAAGAAAAATACACATACGTACTAACTACTATATATAACATCAATTCTATAATAATCTAACAAAACATTATTTAGTGAAATGATTTCTATGGATTGTAATTGTGGTATTAGAAATCCTTTCACATGTTTCTATCCTACTAGATATATGTCGCCCGTGCTAGCATAGATCCAACATTATGTCCGTGTGTATGGAAATCTTTTATTGGAATGTAAATTTAGAAGATCTGCAGGATATATATACACATACATTGTTGCACTGATTATGCATATATATTTACATATTTACATAAGTTGGTATTGTAAAAGGGCAAAATACCAATGCTCTAGTCATCTTGTTCTGGATATCTATCATGGTAGTTGAGTGGATGGTAGACAGTGTAGTAACATTAAAGCATGATAAATCAAGATATGTGTATTCTCATTTGTCTTAAAATCCAGCCTTTCAAACACGGTGCAGCAGCAAAAGAAATTAGTCTGAGATTTACTCTGCTCCACAAACTTCCTGGAATAGATAAGCAAGTGGAAAGATAAGGGACTTGCAAGACATTGGTAGTAACTTGTCACGACCCAAAAATAGACATGATGACACTTGTCTATTCCCACCAAGACAAGTCATCCTCAATCCAAAAACATGAAAGAAAAGCGGAAAGTAAGCAATAATAACATAAGAATGGAACACTTATTCATTCTAATGAACCCCAAAATTCGACACGTATACAAACCACTAATGTATAAAGTGCGGAATTAAAACTGTAACACCTCAGTTTTTTTTGAAAGAACTAGAATTAGAAAGAAACTAAATTGGAAATAGCAAAATCTGAAATTTTGAAAAGTTATGCTAAATATGAGTTTTGGGTCAACTTCAAACGACCATAACTTTCAGTACAGGATGAGTTAGGTGGTCCCTAAGATATCAAATGAAAGGTCTTGTAATCCTTTTTCCAACGCCAGCAAGTTTGCTAATTTTCGATTTCGTATGAGGGAGATATGCCCATTTGAAGTCGGACTATCTAGTTAAGAAAAGTTACCCTGATTTAAGACGGGTATTTTGGTCTTTTCCTTACCCAATCAGATTAAAATGAAATTTGGTAATATTTAGGGGTATAAACTGATTTGGTTCAGTTTTACAAATCCTAATTTACACTAGGGTTTTGAGAGAAGTTCAAGAAGAGGAGAAAAGGAGAAAAGTCAAGCGTTCATCAAGTTCTTGAGGATTTCGTACGAATTTCGCTAAGGGTTTGATCCCTAAGAGGTATGTGAGTTCACATAGCGTTGAGTTCATTCACCCACGTGACAATCATGATTAATTCAGCATAATTTCATTCTTGAAAGCAAAGGATTTGAGTTCTTGATGAGTTTTATTGAAGTTTCTTTCATAATCTTGAATGTAGAGGTTTTGATGAGTTCTTGAGACAATCATATGAGTTTTAAGGTTGTTTTTTAGTAGATTCTTGTATACTAATGTTGAGTATTCGAATCTAAGTGATTCGGGAAGAAACCATTCGATTCTAGGTGAATTGGGGTTAGAAACGAGTAAGAAAATTCATCGAAAAGTTTTGGGGAGGGGCTAGCGCGCCGCGCCAACAGTGCGCCAGAAGTTGGGTTCTGTAGTTTTGGCTCTGGGGCGTCGCGCCACTCAGTGCGCCCCAACTTCCCTTCTGTAGTTCAGGGTCTGGCGCCCTGCGCCACTCAGTGCGCCAGGGTCGCCAGGTCCTCTACCCTTTCTCACTTCTTTCCGTTTGAGTTCCCTTAAATCGTACCTATGTTTTCTAGTTGATTTCTACACTCTAAGGTACGTCTAAACATCGAGATATCATCCATAACATGAGATCATAACTCTTGAATCCATAATTCAAATTTAAGGTAGAGTTAATGGTCAAGTCTAGAATAAATTAGAATTTGTAAAACTGAACCAAATCAGTTTAGACCCCTAAATATTACCAAATTTTATTTTATTCTGATTGGGTAAGGAAAAGACTAAATACCCCTCTTAAATCCGAGTAACTTTTCTTAACTGGACAACCCAACTTCAAACGGACATATCTCCCTCATACGAGCTCGAAAATTAGCAAAATCGGTGTTTTCTCTCATCTTAAATGTGAAAAAATTTACTCTTGGGAATACTTAATTTCCATAAATCATTTTAAATAAAATAAACTCGGCTCTACTCTTCCTGAAACTCAATGCTTAAATCTTAAAACAAGTTTAAAACAATTGTAAAAGACTTTTTGAAAAGACTCCAATAACTCTCTAGATTGACTCTTAGCTCTACCTTGAATTTGAATTATGGATTCAAGGGTTATGATCTCATGTTATGGATGATATCTCGATGTTTAAATATACCTTAGAGTGTAGAAATCAACTAGAAAACATAGGTACGATTTGAGGGAACTCAAATGGAAATAAGTGAGAAAGGGTAGACGACCTAGCGTACTAAGTGGTGCAGGGCGCCAGACCCTGAACTACAGAAGGAAGGTTGGGGCGCACTGAGTGGCTCGGCGCCCAGGACCCAACCTGCAGAACCATACTTGGGGCGCATTGAGTGGTGCGGGGCCCCACCCCTTTTCCCATAATTTTTGACGAATTTTCTTCCTCATTTTCTAACCCCAATTCACCTAGAATCGAATGATTTCTTCCCGAATCACTTAGATTCGAATACTCAACATTAGTATACAATAATCTACTAAAAAACAACCTTAAAACTCATATGATTGTCTCAAGAACTCATCAAAACCTCTACATTCAAGATTATGAAAGAAACTTCAATAAAACTCATCAAGAACTCAAATCCTTTGCTTTCAAGAACGAAATTATGCTGAATTAATCATGATTGTCGCGTGGGTGAACGAACTCAACGCTATGTGAACTCACATACCTCTTAGGGATCAAACCCTTAGCGAAATCCGTACGAAATCCTCAAGAACTTGATGAACGCTTGACTTTTCTCCTTTTCTCCTCTTCTTGAACTTCTCTCAAAATCCTAGTGTAAATTAGGATTTGTAAAACTGAACCAAATCAGTTTAGACCCTAAATATTACCAATTTTTTTAAATTTGATTAGGTAAGAAAAAGACCAAAATACCCTCTTAAATCCGGGTCACTTTCCTTAACTGGACAACCCGACTTCAAACGGACATATCTCCCTCATTAGAGCTCGAAAATTAGCAAACTTAGTGGCGTTGGAAAAAGGATTCCAAGACCTTTCATTTGATATCTTATGGGTCACCTAACTTGTAACACCCCTAAAATACTAGACCAACTCTTGCATGTCGATGCATCATTTCTTAATTACTACAATATGTTTTACTCTTATTTTGGGAACTTGAAATTTTGTGATATTTGCAACCTTGCTTAAAATCAATTGTGCTCGTAATTTAAGGTATTGTATAGGGGTATTTACTTAATTTTTCTAATTAAAATTTCGTATGAATTGAAAGTGTTGGTATCAATTATATACATATAGGTGTATATGTATACATTTTGGGCAGCACACAATAATTTAGGGCAGCACCTTTTAGTGACAGTTGTATGTGTGAATAAGCATCACTCTTAAGACTATATTATCACACCTCCTCTTATGATTTTCGTTTGGAACTGAAGTCCAAGAACCTAAGAACACTTTCTAACAAGTTGTTCATCAAAATCACAAGAGAAAACCTTGGTCCTTCTAGCTGGAAGTCGAGACATCCTACCTTTTGGTGAGTAATCAAAACTTGTTTTTTTTTAGCTGAGTAGTGTTTAGTACTTTTAGAATTTCTCGTTCTGTATAACTCCTTTTTCGGTGAGTAAATATGATTTGGAAAGCGGATTCCGATACCTACAACTCTTCTGTTTATGCTAAACTCTAATTTAGCTTTTATGACTACGAAATATGGGACGCAACATATGACATGTTTTGTCCAGATTTTGGAATTTGAAATCCTGTATGTTCAACTGTTAGTGTTTTGATTATATCTTTTTGTACAAAGCGTATTTTGCGGTGATTCTTGATTATTTGCAAGCTTAAGAGATGTAACTACATCTTTTATGAAGGATATAAATTCCATTTTGGCCGCTTTCTATTTCAAATCTAAGTTGCGACATGAAGTTCTTTTATTAGGCAGAATTTCTATTTTTGGAGTATAGTCGTATTTGTACAGGCTAGGCTTACTTGTGATGATAACCCTGTGTTACGCCATCATTATTGAGCTACTAGAAAGTAAATAAGTCATTGAATTCATTTTTTTAGGCTGTATATCCACATGTACGAGTTGAAGACTTTGATACGCTGGTTGGTTTACGATTTGAAATCGTGAAGTTGTGTTGGATTGTTTTTGTGTTAAAGAACTGAAGTTTGTGTATAAACTTGTACTTGCACTCTTTTAACTGCTGGTATATCTGAAAGTTGATCTTGGTACCTTGGTTACCTCTTGTCACTTTGCATTGTCGTGTTGGTATCCTTTAAGACGTTAAAGACGCTTGTGTAACTCACCCACTTGTACGGATTATTTGATCACTTGGCACTCTTGTTGGGACCTTGTCCTTCTTGTGGCTGTGACTTTGTCACTATTGGCATGCCTCTTGATTCGGATCATTTACCATCTTGACTCTGGAATTTTAGTCCGTCTTAAGAATGGAAATTGTCCATTTTAAGTACGAACTAGAAAGCCATTTTTAAAATGGTTCTTGGTTTTCTTGATTATTGGGTTTTGACCCTTCTTGATACCTGCTTGTGCTTGGTGTGACGACATGATGTATATATTGGGCGAGCCTTGTTGTTGGATCTCTTGGAAAATCGTGCTATAAGCGTTCTTGACATTTGGATCTTTAAATATCGAACTTGATACTCTTTATATATTGTTTACTTGATTTATTTATTATGTTCAATTATGCTGCCCTTGACTTTAGAATGATAACTTGTTGAATTTGAGGGCTCCAAACCTATAGTTTTTACACCACTAAGATATATGCTTAGCGATAGTTGTTTCTATCGTAGGGGCTGTTCGAGATGATGCTTGAAGCTGGCCATTGGAGATGGATGTTTTGAGAGCCTTAAGGAAGATCACATTTGCATATAGGCATCTATATTTTGTATAAACCTTGGGACTTGTACATATTCTATGTGTTGTATATTTCCATGGGATTTTGAGGGTTGATTTGATCATGTCACCATGAGTTGTAATATAAATATGGCTATATGTTTTGCTCTTTTTGGGGTGTGTAAACCTAAGTCTTGTAATATCCTAAATCTACTATTACTTTCGAATGTTTGTGTGAAGCATGAGCAGGTTGATTTCGATACTCGGAAGCTTGTAATATTCTTGTTATTTCATCCTTGAGTGTGAGGATAATATATATACATGAAAAGCTCGTCAGTTATTTGCGTAAATTACTTTTCGGAGGTCATTATGCATCTAATCCCTCTACTAGATTATAATCAGTATGCCCTCGTTAATCACTTTTGAGTGTGGCAAGTATAAGTTAAGTCTCTTTAAAAAGGATCGCTACATAACTTATCTTGTACTGAAAGTTATGGACGTTTGTAGTTGACCCAAAACTCATACTTAGCATAACTTTGCAAAATTCCAGATTTTGGTATTTCCAATTTAGTTTCTTTCTAATTCTAGTTTTTTCAAAAAACCCGAAGTGTTACAACTAATCCCCACACTTAAGTCTTCGGGCGTTTTGCTCCGCCCCAGGGCGAGTCCCAAGACGAGTCTTAACAGAGTCTTTTAAAACATGTTTGTCATTTTGGCGTAATTTTTCCTATTATAATTACTCCCTCTGTCTCATTTTAGATGGACATCTTATTAAAAAATAGTTGTCTTATATTACTTGATCACTTACTAAATTGAGACAAAATCAATTAAATTTTTCTCATTTTATCCCTGCAATTAATATGACCTTTGGAAATTTGAACAATTACCATTATGATAGTTATTCCTATTTGTTATGTATTTTTTTCTAACTTATTTTTATGTACATTGATATGAAAAAAGGGTAAATAGTAAAAATTTATCAATTAATGATTTCATAATCACCGTATAAAATAGAAAGTGACCATATAATATGGGACGAATAGGAGTAGTAAATAAGATAAAACGATTAGACATGTAGTTACATATATTTAGGAAATTAACTCAAGGTAGAGAGAATTTTTTAAATTTATATTTAGGAAAAATATAATGTGGATTTAGAACGGTGGGATTGTAAAATAAATAGGCAAGAAACATATGAAAGTAATTAATTAGTCTAATCATAATTAGGGTTTTATTTTAATTAATTAAACCTTAGCCACTAAATTAAACCTATGTCAGATGTAAATAAGATCATAAAACTCTAAGGCTATCTAACTATCCGTAAATCACAATAGAAGTTAGTGTTATAAAGATAAATTTAAACGAAGGTCTCTGAAATTATCATTATTATTTTTTGTCTATGTTCATTAAAATATCTGTAAAGAATTTATGTTTGGTGGACATGTAAAAAGAGACTTCCCTTGTAGTTAGCATGTGAACAATAAAGTTTGATTTTACTTTTGGCTGATAGAGACAATTCTAAGGTGTTTATTCATCTCTCTTTTCTTTTTCTTCCATTCTTTTTGGGGAATCTATATATTACGTAAAATTTGAGAAGTTTGAATTATGATATCCTGCAGCAAATGGAATAATGGTATCAAATATATTTTTCTAAAAACGGATGGACTCAATCGGTAAGGATTAAAACTAAATGAAAAATAATGTTCACAAACTAATGGTCTCATTCGTTTTCTTTAAATAATTTAGGTATAATAGATAAATGTGTCATTTAACTTCGCTTCTGCTTGCATTCATATCGTCTAACTTTGGGGATGTACAAGTAGGCACTTAAAATTGTATAAAGTTGAACAAGTAGACATATGTGTCCTATGTGACACCCTACTTGGCCAATTTGCATTCTACGTAGCGTCATGTGCGTATTATGTCACGTAGAACGTGTATCTACTTGTTTAATTTTATATAAGTTTAAGTGTCTACTTATGCACATCCAAAATGGAACAATATAAATACAAGTTGAAATCAAATTAAAAAGCATATTTATATATTATAAATTAAATTTATTTTGTCAAAAAAAACCGATAGAGTTTCGAGTTACTCCCTTGATCATCATATTTTATTTTTTATTTAATATGAATGAGAACCACAAATATTAAATCATGAATCCTGCCTTTAACCAAGGGTGAGTACTCAAATTAGTTGTGACATGGACAATCAAGGTATCTAATTTTGTTCTCTTCTAAAATCTAAAAATTGTTGGTCTTACGTATAAATAAAGCACAAATCTCTTAGTCATTCACTCAAGTTGAACACTTTATGTGGTCCATGTCAAAAGTGATATATTCAAAAAGTTTTATGTAGGGTGCTTAATACAATTAATTATAGATGGAATGGAGAACCTAGAGATGGTGATCAACTTGTCTTTAAAGATTCTTCTACTATAAAATTTTAAATAAATGTACATCTTACTCAGTTATTCCTTCCAATAATTTCATTCTAATTTTGTTTTCATTCTTAAATTGACCGCTGGCCTCTTTTCATTATTTTCAAGAAAAAAATACGATTGTTTTATTTACTATTAAATAATATTGAAGAAATTTTGACCACCGAAATAAGAACTAGTTTTTTGTTGAATTAGCATAAATAAAAACGTAAAAAATGAAATAGAGATTTATCGTGGAAAATATCCTTGCTCAAGGGAAGAAAAATCACGACCTACAACTCATTTCACCAAACTTCACTAACCTCAAAGAGCAACTTCAGATTACAACTCTATAATTAAAGGGACTAACTCTAAATACCTCACCTCAATAGTTTACTCAAATAAATTGTTCAACGATTATCTATGATTGAATACTCCACTCTCCAAGAAGCCAACCCCACTTATTTTTACAAAGCTCACAAACTCGGTATCACACTTAGAACAATTATCACTAAACAAAGACTCAAATTAATACTTTAGTAATTTTTTATGATGAAGCAGTGTCACGTGACACCTCTTAACCCTTTTTAAATCCTCCCATACATATATGATGAACTAGAAACCCCTTATATTAATAGGGGTGGACGTTCAGTATTCTTTTTGAAATTTTCAAATTTTAATACTCATCTTACTTATGTATTATTGGAAGTAGAATATGTATCCTACGCCAAACACGAAAAATATGTAGGATGAGACGTTTTATCTCATTGATTATACAAAGATTGCTCTAAAAGTGAGAGAATAAGGACAATTTGTATAGTCCTTCAATTTTAGTCAAATTAAGAACTTTGTTTGAGCATTCTCATCCTTCCTTTTCTTGGAAAAGCATATCAATTATTATTAAACAATTACTATGTCAAATCTGTCCTTAATTTAAACAAGAATTACACTCTTTAACTGCTAAGTCAACTTTTGCATATGCCTTTTTAAAAATAATTAAATCATTATTTTAAAATTTTAACATGGTGTTTGAGTTGGAAAACAGGAAATTTACTTACAATTCGACTTTAAATAACACAAATGGACAATAATATAGTACTAAAGAATAGCATTTTGTAATTAAAGAACAACTTTTATTGAATTCTTTTTGTCCCATAAGTTATAGTGCCGCTCTGCTGAGTGAGGCAACGCACCCATAAAGTAAAGCAACTTTCTAGGGCCAAGAAAAGAGAGAAAAAGAAATATAAGAAAAAATAATATTTATAGAGGTAAAATTTTGATTTTTTTTGTGTGTTGGAATCGAATTAACAAGGCATCTTTCAGAAGTTAATTACAGTAAAGCTTGAAAACTAACAAATCAAATAACAAAGAAAAGTATGCTAAAGACGCATAATATTTTGATATGATTTGTTTTGCTTAAAAATGTATTTAATATGATTTGATCAACTAATCTATATATAAATAATTGGCTTAAGAAATTTGAAAATCTATTGAAAAATAATTTCTCAAACTTTTTAAAGACTACATTACATATGCTAATGTGTTACTACACGAAAAAATAATTCTATGGCATTTTTTTCGATTGAGTTAAAGGAATAGTGAGTCATATAAATTGAGAGGAAGTAATTATTTTGTGCCATGTGGCATATTGGGGAGGTAAATAGTTTTAAAAATTTATGTTTGAGGGGTAATTAAGACTTCTCATAATTTAGGGGTAAATAGTCCAAAATTCATGTTTGAGGTGGTAATTAAGATTTCTCATAGCTTAGGTGTATATTTGATGAAGTGTGTCAAATTTAAGGTGATTTTTAACTACTTCCTATTTACTTGTCAAATATTTCCTAATTTGATTTCCCTTTTTTATTTGTCAATTTTTGATAGCTTAGGTGTGTATATATGTATGTCTAATTAACTTGTTTTTTCATACAAAAATATAGAAGAATTTAATTGGAAAAAGTTTACAAATTAGGTAGTCCGTAAATAGGATACAATAACAAGGAACTTTTATGGTAGTTTGACCCCACTCCTCATATTTTACTTATTTTCAACTCATTGTGTCGTCATTCTCCCTAATTAAATAACACTTGTCCCACTAACCTTCTCTTTTACTTGCACTTTCTCCTCTGCATGGCTTTAGATGTCGCCATATTGTTTTCAGGCGGTTTTCTGGTCCCCACTTCATTCATTCTTCTATATATATACACAAATCTTAAAAACTCTTTTCTATCAACAACATGAAGAATAAACTTGTTGCTTTTTCTCTTCTCTTTTTGTTCTTTCTTCCCGCTTTAGTTTCTTCAGAATGTACTTGCGATGAAGATGCCGATGATCGGGATAAAACCGAAGCGTTGAAGTATAAATTGGTAGCAGTTGCTTCGATTTTAATTGCTGGCGCTATAGGCGTATCGATTCCAATTCTCGGTAAGATAATCCCAGCTTTTCGCCCTGAAAACAATGTGTTTATCCTAATTAAGGCTTTTGCGGCCGGAGTGATTTTGGCTACTGGATTTGTTCATATACTGCCGGATGCATTCGAGAGCTTGTCTAGTCCTTGTCTTCCGGAAAAACCATGGGGAGATTTCCCCTTTGCTGGACTTATTGCTATGATTTCCGCTATCGGAACGATGATGGTGGATTTATTGGCGACAAGTTTTTATAGGAAATCGAATCTTACGAAGCAAAAGCCTGTGAATAGTGATGAAGAAAAAGAGGTACATGTGCATACGCATTCAACTCATGGACATGCTCATGGCTCTGTTATGTTGTCTTCATCGGAGGGTACCGATGAATTGGATTTATCTCGTCGGAGAGTTATCTCACAGGTATGGATAATTCACTAATTTCATGGAACAAATAACTGAATAAATGAAAAGATGTTATTCATATTTTCTCAACTACTTCATTAATTAGTTGGACATACCCTTCTTTTCAATTTTTTTTTTTTTGTGACTCATTAGTTATTGTTAAGAGTCGATTTCAATTTTGTTTTAATTAAAACTAAATGTGATAAATTTCCATGATTGACAAAGTTTTCCTAATGAAGTAAAATATTTTTTGTTTAGTTTTGAGATACAAAACAATGTTAATTAAGACAGTTTGGGATATGTGAAATCTACTTTTGAACTTTTCGTGATATGTGTTTAAAATTACTGTTAGAACTTTATACTCCAAAATAGATTAATATGGTTAAAGATAGTAATATTCTGTTTCGGAAAAAAAGAAAAGTTAAAGATAGTAATATTAGAATTTGTCCATATTTAAGGGACTAAAATTGCAAATTTCCCTATATATGTGTTATTGAAAGTGGAGATAGAATTTACAAGTTATCTGAAAGGAATATGTAATTCAAGTGGCAAAAGGTGGATTCTCATCATCAATAATTATAAAATTACTTTTTTTTTGCATTTGAAACTGAAATTTGGTTGTTTATTGATGTGAAACAGGTATTGGAATTGGGAATTTTGGTGTATTCAGTAATAATTGGTGTTTCTTTAGGTGCCTCAGAATCTCCCAAGACAATTAAGCCCCTTGTAGCTGCATTAACATTCCACCAGCTGTTTGAAGGCATGGGTTTAGGTGGCTGCATAGCTGAGGTATATTATCTTAATAGTCTGTTTAGTTAAGTTTTCGAAAAAAGAAGTATTATTATTTCTCTAACTTTTTTTATTGTATCAACAGGCAAAATTTAAGATTAAAAAAGCTGCATTGATGGCAATTTTCTTCTCCCTAACAACACCAATTGGAATTGCAATTGGTTTTGGAATATCAACAGTGTATAGTGAAACAAGTCCAACTGCACTCATGATTGAAGGCATTTTCAACTCTGCTGCTGCTGGAATTTTGATTTACATGGCTTTAGTGGATTTACTTGCAGCAGATTTTATGAGCAGTAGAATGCAGGATAGTCCTAAACTTTTAATGGGAGCTAATATATTTCTTCTTTTTGGGGCGGGTTGTATGTCACTTTTGGCTAAGTGGGCCTAAAATAAAGTATAGTATAGTAATAATTTCATCATTTTTGTAATCTTGATTAATTAATA
>JAJOOO010024925.1:0-19165 GCA_029582685.1 Solanum piurae | reverse complement strand
CACCTGCTTTGTACTTGATTGTATACACCCCATCAACATCCAGTCGTTTTCTTTCCTAGTGGATAAGTGATACGTTTCCATGTATAATTTTTTTTCAAGGATTTCATATCTTCATCCATAGTTGCATTTCACCTGGGACAAATTAAGGATTCATAAACGTTGTTAGGAACAGATTCAACAGATAATTGATATACAAATGACCTATTTTACTCCGATAAATGATGATTAGACACATAATCACTCAATGGGTATATGATCTTACTAGAAATTTATGGTCTATTTGTGGGTTTAAGAGACCTCTATTGTGTCGTGGTGGCATTTGTTTGACTGATGATTCGGGTGCAAAATGTCACGACCCAACCCACCGGGCCGTACGGGCACCCACTCTAACACCTAAGTAGGAGAACCCTCATATCCCATTAGTTTAAACATCCGAAAAATTAACGAAAATGGGAGATAAATAAAATTATAATGCTTCTATAAATGAAAACCTTCTTAAACAAATTCCGGTTAAGAGTTGTAAAGTAATTAACACCCCCAATGATCTAGTCTAACTAGGTACAAGAGCTACTAAGAGTACAAACTGGACATAATAATAAAAGACACAACTCCCACCATGCAGAAGGAAAGATAGAAGCTCCTAGAGAAGTCTTCGTCTTCAGCTAATGGAACGTCACTGACCCTGCATCCAGACTATGCCAAAAAAAGACATAGCAAGAGTAGTATCATGCCAACCAGACGTACTGGTAGGCATCATCGGTCAACCCGAGACTCACCTCATAATATAAGAAAAAAACTAGTAAGAATATGCAATATAACACTCGCTTCTCCACCTTTACTATATCACAAGTGCCTCAGAGTTACACTAATAGCCTTACTACTAACCACTTTCTCAGTCAACCTACCACCAAGTTCTTGAACATAGCCTAACCATTCTAACACATATAAGAGTCCATCATTACAACTACAAGCATTCTGACTAACCACTCCCGAATCCCTTTAACACTTGCCTGAGTAATTACACCACGTACCCTACCTTTACTTCTCACTCTTGCAACATACGGACAACCCTTCTTCCACAACACTAATGCCCTGAAATCCTTGGCCCTTCCAGTTTCATTCAAATGATAATATACATAGCAGGTTAAGTCAACATAGTAGAACAAACATATATAGGTCATCATATTATATACAATTCCGGGGAAACAACATAAAATATTATTTACGAACAAGATACAGTTTCATATTTCTCAAGATATGCAATTATATCAAATCATTGATCCTCTCACGGAATCCAAACCCAAACTGTTAGCATACCGTAACGTGGTACCCGATCTAATATTTATGCCGAAATGTGGCAACCGATCCCATAATTATGTTGGAATGTGGCAACCGATCCAAATTAGTGTGTCGAAATGCAACACTCGATCCATTCAACAAGCCACAATCACAATCACAAGTATATTCTCATAATCATACCAACAAGTCATGATTCATGGCATTCATCATTCATATATTCTCCTTTACAGTTAATGTGATCAACAATGCAACGGTCGTATACATAAATGTATCAATTTGTAGCAAGAACGAACTCTTCCTAGGATTTAGTCATCTTTCCTTTTGGTGCACGAAGGCCTACGCATAAATCCTACCATTGATTATCATCATACTATGAAGTGGGCACAAATTTATAACTAATCAATTAAAATTTATAACTAATCAATTAATAAACGTAGCCTACTTTGGCACCAAGCGGCTCTAGAGAGTTTTTAGCTTCGATTCTTGTTTCCAAACTTCGTGACGGTGATCTTGACCGGAAAGCCTCCACCCATCAATCTCCTTACGCTAGGATTCTCCTTCTCCTTCCTTCTCAAGCTTAGAGCAGCTTTCTGAGGGTTTCTAGGGTGTTTTACGACTAATTTAGGTATTTTAGGAAGGAGGAATTAGGATTTCGCGTTACTTACATTCTATCTCGCCTATCCCGCTTTGGCGCCAACTTACCCCGCCATGGTGCCGCCGCCCTAGCGGCATCTGTCCCGCCCTGGCGGGACAGTGGCCCAGTATTTCTCGAAGTTTCGCTTTTCCTCATTAACGACGGTTCGGGTCGTTACAATAGATATGAATATACCCTTCATTCGTCCCCGAACGACTAATGCATGGATCGTCACATGCCCTAATTTGGAGTACTTCTAAACTTAGAATTGGTCCACTACGATATCACGACGAACATGGGTGACTCCTCCAATTCAACACACATACAATTGCTTTACTTAAGGACTTGTTAGGAAATCTAAGTCAACACACGAAGAAACGAACGTGTCAACCTACACTGCTTGACCCTCCAGGGTTGTAGCCCTTACGCTGAAGTGGGGCCGCTGTGGCGAGGAATCTCCCGCTGAGGCAGGAGGTCGGAAACAGTAAAGAGGGAAAATGGGGAAAATTTTCCTTATTTCTCTCTTCTTCACTCAAACTCTACCAAATTCCTCCCGATCATTCTCATCCGAACGTCAAAACTTAGGTAATATTCTTGTTTCTTACGCACTTTACTTCTATACTTGATCAACAATGATTGCATGACGACTAACTGATCAAATTTAAATGATTTTCAAGTAGTTATTTGAAAATGACTAAGTTGCTTGATTCACTAGGAAAACTTAGCATGGGTACTTCCCTTACGTCCCCAACGTCTCCACAACATTCTAGGCGTAAGTATTTCATAAAAATACGGTTGAATCGGTACAAAATGGGTGGGGGAAGTTGAAAGGTCTTCTTGACATTTGAATTTGGGCACTGTTTAGGGGTTTATTTGCAAATATGATTGCATATTTAGGTTCTAGGGTAGTTAATATACTCTGATCTGCTGAAATTTGGTTCAATTCATGGATTTTTGGATGAACAGGCGCCATGATCGCACCTGTTGTTTGTCCTAGATGAAGGCCGCTCTGGCGACCTTCATCCTACTATGACGGCCTCCATCATCCCGCCTTGGCGGGATATTTGGCCGCTGTGGAGGGACTGGGGAAACAGTAGCCTGAGTTCCCCCCTCCCTTTTAAGTTTTTGAATTTTTTGTTCCCCTTTTTGCCTAGCTAGTGTCCAGCCCCATGGAGTTCTAATGTATGTTTTCCAATCCTTGCAGGTTTCTCTAAATGGCAGGGGTAAATGAGGAAAACTACCTTTTGTTTGGTTCCCTAATGCCCCGAGTCGGGAAAGGCATTGAGACAATAGAAATACAGGGTTCTGCTGCGAGAGAGGTTTTGTTTTGCTTAAGTTGGAGGAAAAGGCGCCTGCCTTTTATGCTCACCTGATGGAGTTCAGATGGACTCCACTGACTGAGGCTCCCCCGGATACACGTTCTACGCCATCCTACCCACTGTGCGATGGGACGATCCTCACCCCGTCATCCGTATTCGGGGAGTTGACATCCCCCTTAATGTCACAGCCATCAACGAGGTGCTAGAGTATCCCGAGCTTTCGAATGCTGAGTACGAGGTTAAGCTACGAGAGATGGACCTAGGTTGGCAGAGGGACACCTTGATTGAGCCTACGCGTCGGGATTAGGTTTACTAGGCTACTACTGAGGGTATTACTAGCTTAGATTGGTCACCTGATGCTAAGTGGTGGCTACATTTGGTGAGTAGGAGGATCCGCCCGTCGGGCAACCGCATCGACGTGACCTATTCTCGGGCCTTGGTGATGGCATGCGCTATACAGGGAATCGAGTTGAATGTGGGGGCACATATCATTTTGGAGTGGAAGATGTTCTACCGGGGTAATACGAAAGCTTTCTTCCTACCAGGATTTATTACTGCACTGTGTAAGCGGGGGGGAGTTCCACTTCTCGACATTGACGAGGTATTACCCATGGATCCCCCTTTCCACCCTCTTTTGATCAGGTCAGGTTCTACTTCTAGGAGCAAGAGGAGGAGAAAAGGCAGGGCTGGCAGTAGTAAGGCGGCCGTTGATTTGGACGACGAGGCCCCACTCTTAGGTGCACGGGTCGAGGAGGATCTTACGGCCATCCGAAAGAGGTTGGGGAGTGCCTTTGCTGACTTCACTCCGATTCCACCCAGCACTGCCCTGGAGGTCGAGATGCTCCACCGTGAGAGGAGAAAGGGTCTGGAGACGGATCGTCTGATAGTATGGATATGGAAGGCTGTGAGGACCATCTTCACTTGCGTTGCCCCTGGTCAGGAGCTTCCCCGAATTGAGAAGGGAGAGTTCTAGCACTTCACTTTTATGGATGAGGCCGCGACCGGCCTGGTACCTCCAGAGGATCTCGATTTTGATGTTGACACCTCCCAGTCCGAGGGGTCTTGATTTGGTTTTTCTTTCGCCCTCTAGAGGATCTCGATTTTGCTGTTGACACCTCCCAGTCCGAGGGGTCTTGATTTGGTTTTTCTTTCGCCCTTCTTGGGCTTGTATTTTGAACAAAACTTTATTTTTCTTATGTTTTCCTTACCTTTTTGTAGCATAGGGATGCTTGTTTTTGCTGTTTGGCACAACCAAAATTTAATTACTAAGGTTACGACTTACTATTCTATTGTTGAGCACTGATTGAACTGCAGTGATTAGTTCGGATATGATTCGGGGTCTGTATATGTGACTGGGGAAAATAAGGGAGACAGGCTGAGATTCTGTTTCGCCTTGTCCTGCTCTGGCGGGAGAAATCCCGCACTGGTGATCTCGCCTTGGCGGGAAAATCCCGCCCCAGCGACCCTGACGGAAATAGAACCCCTATCAACCACTTTTTTGGGTTTCTTCTACTTCCTTAATCTCTCTTAGATTCCCCGACTATAACTAGGCATACTGAATAATCCCTCTTAGCTAGGATAATTGTTGCCTACCCCGAATCCATCCAAGGTACACGCTCCAAAATTCCTTCACGTTACTTCAGCACTACAACACACTCGTTCCCAAGATACACCCAGACTTTCACACGATTATTAGTCAAACACCGAACACATCCATATTTCATTTTACGAATCACATCGCAGTCTACCTAGAATCTTACACCAAACTTAGTTATGACTTCTTCCCTCAACGGTCTTCACGATACTCAAGTAGTTACCACTTGCATAGATTCACAATTCAACCGACATATTACACATACCAAATTCAGACACGCAACACTTTACAGTTATTTCAAACGACAAGAAGCACGCATTAAAAGTTACAAACGACACATCACAACAATTTCACCTTATTAGTTAGTTCGTTCCATAGATGACCCTTTCAGATAACCTATGCCTTATACCTCCCCTAAGGCCAGATACCAATTGGAACCTTCTCAGTTCCAATTAACTTTGCTTGTGTCCCTTCATTCGTAACCACGACGTCGAGACCACTTCGTTGAGATACCAATTGGAATCGGGAGATACCAATTGGACTTAACTCATACCACAAGTCACACTCGCACGAAAGAAGGAAAAATATGAGACAACTTCCTAGAATGCTTCATAGCTTCCTGAAGATTAGATGTGTACGTCAACACATCGATCTGCAGAAGTCTATTCAACATTTTGCTCTTGTAATGAGAAACCAATAACCTGGGCTCTGATACCAATTTGTCATGATCCAAGCCACGGGGACGTATGGGCACCCACTCTAACACCTAAGTAGGAGAACCCTCATATCCCATTAGTTTAAACATCCGGAAATTTAACGAAAAATGGAGACAAATAAAATTATAATGCTTCTATAAATGAAAACCTTCTTAAACAAATTTGGGTTAAGAATTGTAAAGTAATTAACACCCTCAAGGATCTAGTTTAAACAAGTACAAAGGTTACTAAGAGTACAAACTAGACATAATAATAAAAGACACAACTCCCACCATGTGAAAGGAAAGATAGAAGCTGCTGGAGAAGTCTTCGTCTTCACATAATGGAACCTCACCGACCCTGCATCCAGACTATGCCAAAAAATGGCATAGCAAGAGTAGTATCAGTACAACCACACGTACTAGTAGGCATCATCAGTCAACCCGATGCCCACCGCATAATATAAGAAAACAATTAGTAAGAATATGCAATATACCAGTCGCTTCTCCACCTTTACCCTCTCACAAGTACCTCAAAGTTACGAAAATAGCCTTACTACTAACCACTTTCTCAGCCAACATACCACTAAGTTCTTGAACATAGCCTAATCATTCTAATGCATATAAAGTTCATCATTACAACTACAAACATTCTGACTACCACTCCCGAATCCCTTTTACACTTGCCTGAGTAATTACATCACGTACCCTACCTCTACTTCTCACCCTTGCAACATACATACAACCCTTGTTCCACAACATTAATGCCCTGAAATCCTTGGCCCTTCCAGTTTCATTCAAACGACAATATACATAACGGGTTAAGTCAACATAGTAGAACAAACATAAATAGGTCATCATATCATATACAATTTTGGGAAAACAACATCAAATATTATTTACGAACAAGATACAGTTTCACATTTCTCAAGATACGCAATTATATCAAATCATTGATCCTCTCACGGAACCCAAACCCAAACTGTTAAAATACCGGAACGTGGTACTCAATCCAATGTTTATGCCGGAACCTGGCAACTGATCTCATAATTATGCCGGAACGTGGCAATCGATTCAAGTTAGTGTGTCGGAACGCAACACCCAATCCATTCAACAAGCCACAATCACAATCACAAGTATATTCTCATGATCATACTAACAAGTCATTATTCATGGCGTTCATCATTCATATATTCTCATTTACAATTACTGTGATCAATAATGCAATAGTCGCATCCCTACATGTATCAGTTTATAGCAAGAACGAACATACATCACTCTATCATAGAATCCCAACCATCTCAAAGAACTATTCATCGACGTATATCACGTAAACATTAATTTGACCATACCTAGCCCTAGTTTATCATCTAAGGCTTCTACCTAGGATTTAGTCATCTTTCATTTCGGTGCACGAAGGCCTACGCATAAATCTTACCATTGATTATCATCATACTATGCAATGGGAAAAATGTATAACTACTCAATTAATAAACCTAGCCTACCTGGGCAACAAGCGACTGCACAGAGTTTTTGGCTTTGATTCTTGTTTTCGGACTTCGTGACGATGATCTTGACCGTAAATCCGCCACCCATCGACCTCCTTATGCTAGAATTCTCTTTTTCCTTCCTTCCCAAGCTTAGAGAAACTTTCTGAGGGTTTCTAGGGTGTTTTACGACTAATTTAGGTATTTTAGGAAGAAGGAGGAGTTAGAATTTCGCGTTATTTATTTGTCTCGCCTATGCCGCTCTGGCACCAACTTGCCCCGCCCTAGCTGCATCTGGCCCGCCCTGGCGGGATAGTGGCCCAGTATTTCTCGAAGTTTTGCTTTCCCTCATTAACGATGGTTCGGGTCGTTACCCAACATAAAAAATATCCTGAGTTGGTGATGATTAATTTAGTATAGAATTGGTTATTGGGTGAGGGGTTCATATGATATTTGACGGACTTCTACATTTTCTTGATTTTAAGTAGCATCCAAATCCTCTTCTTCAATTTCTTGATTTTCAGCAGTACCTTAATCTAATTTTAATAACTTGGTTATGTTTCATTTCTTGATGTTCACCACCACATAAACTTGATTCCTCTACAATCTAATTACTAGGTGCAGAATGTATCAATTTATCATAATTTAGAGACAAAATATCCTTTAGGTCCTCCCCTTGGAGTTTTATTTCATTAGAAAAATACATAGACCCTTCATGGAGAACAACATTTTTTGTAACAAAATTTGTTGAGTTGAAGGATAAAAACAAATGTACCCTTTTTTCTGAGTATCATGTCCCAAAATAACACAACGCAATGCAAGAGGGGATAGGTTATAACATTTATTCTTATGAAGATATACAAATCTACACAATAAAAAATACGAGGAATTAAATTTGGGACTGCCAGTGGAATCACCACTTCAACAAGAGCTTGAGATGGTATTCTAAAGTTTATTCTTGTAGAAGGTACTCGATTAATTAAATATTTGTACAATTGAGTGCTTCTCCCCACTAATATTGCGGCATATGAGCTTTAACCAATGTAGCACAAACAATTTTTAACAAATAACATTTTTTTCTCTAAGCTACCTCATTCTGCAAGGGTGTATTAAGACAAGTAGTTTGATGAACAATTTTTTGTGCTTCCAAATATCATTAAAGTTCATAATTGGAATAGTTTCCCCCATTGTTACTACGTAGAACTTCTACTTTGGAGTGCAAATCATTTTATGAAAATTTTTAAAAAACAAATTCACTTCACTTTTGAACTTCATCAAGCACACTCAAGTCATTCTAGTATAATCGTGTTGAGAATATGTCTCAGGATATTGCAGAAATAAAATAGTTAGCTATTTTTAGGTTTTTTAAATTATGTTATTAGAGTCCTATTTGACTTATATTTAGGAGTTAATTCTTTTTATTTGTTATTTGAATTAAACTGATAAGTTAGTATCTTATTTTCCTATTTTTAGTTAGGAATTATATCTATAAATGCAAATCTCTGGATTATTAATAAAATAATTTTCTTTGAAAATTATGCAGTATTTTTTCTCTCAAAGTCTTTCTCTGTTATTTTCTTAATTGTTTTTATCAAAAAACCAACAATTGGTATCTAGAGCCTTCGTCTTGAGGGACCTGTGAGTAGAAAAATGGATTTCGAAAATAGTTTTTCACAAATGGCTCCTCCTATTTTTTATGGTGAGAATTATCAACTATGGGCTGTGAGAATAAAAACTTACTTGGAGGCTCTTGATCTTTGGGAAGCGCTACCAAATAATCTCACCGTGGACCAGATCAAGAGTCACAAGGAAAAGAAAACCATTAAATCCAAAGCAAAAGCAACTTTGTTTGCTGCTGTTTCGACAACTGTTTTCACGAAAATCATGACTCTTACATAACCAAAAGATATTTGGAATTATCTGAAGAAAGAATATGCTGGAGATGAAAGAATACGAGGAATAAAGGTATTAAATTTAATGAGGGAATTTGAATTGCAGAGAATGAAAGAGTCATAAACAGTCAAAGAATACTCTGACAGATTGCTTGGTATTGTTAACAAGGTAAAATTACTATGCACTGAATTTAAAGACAAAAGAATTGTTGAAAAAGTTCTTGTTACCGTGCCCAAAATATATAAAGCATGTATAACTACCTTGGAAAACATACAAGATCTGTCCAAAATTACCTTGGCAGAATTGTTAAATTCTTTGCAGGCACAGGAACAAATGAGGCTTATGAGGCAAGATGGTTTGGTTGAAGGAGCACTAGTAGCCAGCCACAAAATTCTAAGCAAGGGTAAATTTTTGAAAAATTACCCACCTTGTCAACATTGTGGCAAAATTGGACATCCTTCATATAAATGTTGGAAAAAACCAGATGCAGAGTGCAAGATCTGCAAACAACTTGGTCATGAAACTGTGATTTGCAAAAGCAAATTTTAAAAAGATGAAACAGTTGCCCAAGTCACCATTGAAGAAGAAGAAGACCACTTATATGTGGCAACTTGTTTTTCAACCAAAAAATCTAATTTTTGGATGATTGATAGTGGTAGTGCAAACCACATGACATATGAAAGAAATATTTTTAAAGAGTTCATTCCTATGAAAAATAAGAAAGTCAGAATTGGGAATGGTGATTGTATTCCTGCAAAAGGAAAATTAAAACAAATTCAGGTACAAAAATAATTTCAGATGTTCTTTATGTGCCTGATATTGATAAAAAGTTTGTTTAGTGTTGGCCAGTTAATAGAAAAAGGATTTAAATTATTATTTGGAGACAAATATTGTCGAATCTTTGATTCTACTAAGCAAGAGATTTTACAAGCTGAAATGAGAGGTAAGAGCTTCTCATTTAATCCAACAAAAGATGCACAGAAGCCTTGCAAGACAAAGGATGAATTAGTAGATTTGTTCACAAGGTCAATTTCATATGAGTCTACAATCTACAATTCCTGATCCAAGAGGGAGTGTTGAGAATATGTCTCAAGATATTGCAGAAATAAAACAGTAAGCTATTTTTAGATTATGTTATTAGAGTCCTCTTTGACTTATATTTAGGAGTTATTTTTTTTATTTGTTATTTGAATTAAACTGATAAGTTAGTATCTTATTTTTCTATTTTTAGTTAGAAATTATATCTATAAATGCAAGTCTCTGGATTATTAATAAAATAATTCCCTTTGACAATTCTGCAGTAATTTTCTCTCTCAAAGTTTTTCTCTGTTATTTTCTTAATTTCTTTATAAAAAAACCAACATGTCTATAAAAATAACAAACCAACGTGATCCACCTAATGTATTCACCTCGAATGGACCACAAACATCTGAGTGTATAATCATAAAAGGAATTGAATTTTTATTCATTCTTGGTGAATAAGACACACAATGACTCTTTGAAAGTTCACGGACAACACAATGAAAACTTCAAACATCTTAAGATAGCTAAAAAAAGAATGTCCCAATCGCCGATGCCATATCCAAATATCAAATTTCTTTATTTTGTCCTCAAAACTAAACACATCAACCGATAATGCTTGGTGCAACTTATTAAACCATTTTGACTACAAATTCAAGTAAAACAAATTCTTTAATCTAATACCACAATCAATCATCTTTCTCCTCCGGATGTCCTTAAACACCCAATAGTCAGGCCAAAACATTACAACACAAGATATAGTAGTGGTAATTTTAAAAACAGATAAAAAATTATAATCCAATGATATATGGAATTACTTAGACATAGTATAAATTCAAATTATTAATGAGAGAAAAAGATCCTTTCCTAATGATAAGTGTGGAAGAACTCAAAGAGGTAGAAATATACTTTTGTAAAGAGGGTTTAAGGGATGAAACTTGTCTTGAATCAAATGTCATGTGATCCATAGCTTCAGAATAAATTATCCATGTACTATTAGAAAAAAGTGCAGATGAATTTGAAATTTTACGATTGTTACCTCTCATTGCTTCCAAAATTATTGAATGTCCAACAAAATCTTCCTCGACATTTATTTCTACAATTGCAACAGTGGAACCCTCACTTGTATTTCTCCTTCTTGAATCACAATTATGATCCCATCAGTTTGGATATTCCCGCAACTTTAAAACAATGATCTTTTGTGTCCCCTGATTGATTAAAATGAGTACACTTATAGATGGGCTTGTTTATACCCTTAGACCTCATTAAATATGGTTGATATTGAGAGAATCAATTTTGATTAGAACTGTATTTGCTCACCATGGCTAATGCTTCAGACTTTAAAGTTCTCCATTTAGTGTTGCATGGCGGGCAGAGTCATGATGAATCATTGAGTAACATTTTTTTAATTATGGAACAGGATCCTTCCTCAAAATTTTACCATGAATCTGTTGAAATTTACCATCTAAACTAGTAAGAAAGATGTGCACCCTTTGTCATTGAATAGATTTGCTATACGAAGTGACATTCTTTTCATTTTTCATGATCATGCTATCATGATGATCCAACTCACTGAAAATTTCAATAAATTCTCCATAATAGAAAGAAAATGATTTGCCATTTTGTTTAGCAAAAAATAGCCTTTTGTTTTAAAGTTAAGATTTGTAGTTCATCTGCTCCATTATAGATCGTTGTTGACAGAGCTTTTCAGAATTTTAGAGCAGACGGTAGGTGAATATATCACTTCATAATATCAAGAGACATAAACATCAAAAGCCACTTGTTAACTTTTTGATTGTATGTGTACCACTTCTCATATCCTTCATCCTTTTTAGTAGGTGTTTGTTACTCCGACAAATAAATGAGAGTTTATGTTTTTCAGCAATATGCATCTCTATGATTTGAGTCCATATATCACAATTTGTCTCATTTAGAATAACCCTTGTATTGAAAGAGGATTTTTATATTGAATGATAATCGTGGTAGAGTTGGAAGCATCTGATTTGCTCATGACTCTGATACCAAGTTCAAATCTTGAAAAAAAAAAAACTTTGTATGTCCCAATTTATATAACATTTTTCATTATTTGAGAACCAAACAATTTAAGTTGTTGACACCAAATTTTGGTTAGAAATTTTTAAAATTAATAGTTTTAAGTATTTCACCTGTTAAATAGTTTAAATACATGTTTTGCAATTTTAATGAAATTTGCTGATAATTATCCTTATTTCTCAAAATATTAGGATTTTTATCAGTTAATTCTGTTTATATTATTTTTTTCACAGACGATTGAATACGTTCAAATATTTGTTCATTTTTTTTAATCAAATCATTATTTATGTTAAATTACATTTTTTACATGCCATTGATTACGTTTGTTACATTTTTTAATATTCATTTTATTCATTATATTTGTTAATATTCCTTTTGATATTTTGCACAGTCTAGAAATTCATTCAAATATGGATAAGATTTCATACATAGATATTTTATTAACCGGTAATTTGGTCCACGTTTTTAAGATAATGGTATTGTAATATTGGTGGTTTTCAATTTTCTATTTAAACAATAGCTTAGTCATTAAGTTAATGGTGGTGGATAAGATTTTAGGAGTAACTTTCAAATTTATTAGTCTTCAATCTGTTCTCTTTTACTATTTCTTATTTTTTCGGTAAGTCACTGGAACTCCACCGAAATCTGTGAGTCAACCACCCAAAACCCCCTTTTGTTTTTCCATTTTTCCGATGAAATTCCCATTTTTTCACCAAACTGCAGCCTCTTTCCCCTTCTCTCTTTGTTCGCTGCCAGCAACACCAATAACAACAACCGAATCATACCCATGAAACGACCAACATCACTGCTAAACCCACAAAAAACAAGACCGAATAGCCATCTCCAATTAGGGGAAAATTTATGTGCAGTCGCGGGGGTGCCACGATACCTAGTGACCTCGGTTAAAATTTGTTTATGTATTTATATATGCATCAAATATGTGATAAATAATACACTTGCCACCCAGAGAATAAATTGAAGCATGGTGCCACTGGTGGCAGGTTGAGTTTCTTGCCCCAAGCATGTGAGATCGAATCGGGATGGGTACATTTTAATTGTACATATTTTATGCTGCAATTCCTTTTCTTCATTTTTTTCACAAAAAATAAATCACCTCATGGATTCAAATCTGTAATGTCAGTGCAGTTAGAAATACTATTATCATTAGGCTATGAGCACAACATGATGATATGTGCTTTACTTTATAATGTAATCAACAAATGTTAACATGTTGTAAAACACTTAATTTGTATTTTATTGAGTTTATTTTTTTTTAATTTTAAACATAAAATATTATTATTTTCAATTTAATTTATGTGATACACTTTCTTTTTTAGGTTATTCCGAAAGAATATTACTTTTCTATTATTAGAAACAACTTTAATTTGTAATTTTTCTTTTACCCTTAATGAAATAATTTTTATTCATACAAATGACTAAGATTTGTTTTAAATCTTCTCCTCCTACAAAATTTTCTTTTCTTTTTGTCAATTTTTTTGAAACTTGATGCCGAATTTCTCCTACTCTTTGTTCTATTATCTAAATCATTGACTGCATATGAAAAAAGTAGTTTAGATTATGATAATTTAAATCTTATCGAGAATTATTTAAATTACAAAATAAAATGCATGTGCATTAAAGGACAACATAAAAATTATACTGAAATCTCACATGATTTTGTTGGTCTTTTAAGATTTTTCTATTGTTAGTCAAAACATCAACATAAGACTTCGTTTATGTTACTGAAATTATGCATGTGAAAAAATTTCAACCACTTTATTTAAGTGTTACATAGAGCATGAAATATTAATAAATATAAATAACTATGTCATTACTAAGTGTATTTAAAATATGAAAATTCAACCAAGTGCAATTATAGATGATATTGTTTTTCTTTAAGCCAGGTTGTCATAATTTATTTATTTTTTCAATTCATTTGTCAAATATAAACTCAAAAGATGAATAATCAAACAACAGTCAAGTTGCTATTTACAAGGGAAAAATAGATTAAATATTTGATTGATTTAATGAGCATATCTATTTAAAGGCGATATGACGCCCATAACCTTTAAATTCTGGATCCACCTCTATCTCCAATTCCCATATCTTTTCCAGCGAAAAACATCTACTCGAAACCACCGAATAGACCACCATATCTCCACCCAAAAACGACCCCAAGACACCAACCTCGCAAAACCCCGACCAAAAATGACCGAACCTGCATCACCGAACAACCGCGAACCAAATGGTGAACCACCACAAACAGCTACACACCACGACTTCAACTCCAGCGAAGCTAGAAACTTGTCACTTAATGATACTGGATTCACAATCTTACCAGCGGTCGGCTTAATTTTTTGGTAAATGTTATCTTCTCTGACCACCTATGTTGATTTTTTTGCAGTGTTTTTGTTGTGAATTCATCGTATTTTGTACTATTTTAGTGATATTTGAAACTCAATTGTGCTTTTCATTTTTTCCATATTGATAATCTAAATTGTTACATGTTTGATTTATTAGTTTTGATTTTATGATATAGTGTTTATTCGTTTCTTTTTGTTTAGTTGTTATACTTTATTTATTTTATTTCTATTTGTTGCTATCTTTAATATTGCTTAAAATATTATTATTATTATTATTATTATTATTATTATTATTGATTTAGGTGTATTTATTGAATTTTATGGTCACTCTCATATTGAGTGAGTTGACTGTGTGCTTGTTTGATTTGTCCATTATTTGCTACAATTGTCAGTCTTTATCTTAGTCACTCAAGAAGTAAAATATTTTATTTATAAAGTCAAAGGTTTTTGAATCTTGATTCAAGTTCTATCTTATTTTGTATATTTTTATTTTTTTGTGTTTTCTTTATATTTTTATGTATTCCTGTATATTTCTATATATTGAAAATAATTGTAACATCCCTATTTATAAAAGTAAAACCAAATTAAATTAGGATTAGGAACCACTCTAATTAATAAATCCTAATTAAACATAAATAAAAAATCCTAATCAACTTAGGATTCCTACTCAAATTTTGAATTATTATTTCCAATATTCTCCAGTAATTCAAAATTGTATACTCTTGCCTTTTTCTTCTTGTTACTGTTGTTGTATTGGAGTACTTCTCTTCTTGTTATTGTTGTTGTATTGAAAAACACTTTTCTTCAATCTTCAATTTATTTCTTGTCATTGGTGTTGTATTGGAGAACTTCTCTTCGATCTTTCAATTGTTGGAGTACTTCTCTTCAATTCTCATTTTTTTGTTGTGTCGGAGTACCTTCTCTCCAACTTTCAAGTGTTGGAACACATTCTCTCTAACTCATGATATTTTTTTCTTGACACTTCTCTCCAATTCCAAGTGTGATTCCCTTCCCACCAACGTCTTTTCTTTTTGGTTTTTCTTGTTTGTTTTTGGGGTTGGAGCACTCTCTCTCCAACTCTCATTGATGCTCTTCCCATCAACTCCTTTTCTTTTTGTGTTTTTTTAAAAATTTTATTTTTGTTGTTGGAGCACTCTCACTCCAACTATCGTTGATGCCCTTCCCATCAACTTTTTTTTTTTTGGTTTTTTTGACTTTCTCTAACTTTTAATTTAGAGAAGAGTTTCTTCCTCTTGTGGTTGGTTGCACTTCTTTAAATCTGCAATATTTTTTTAAGTCTTTCCTCTTAGCATGCTTTTTTTTCATGCATATATTAGTCATCCAACTTTTGTCAACATGATCATTGGCCAGATGAGCAACATATATGTGTCATAGACATTCGCCGACATCGAAAACTCTTTGATCTTCTATCAGGATCGTAAAAGCTCTGATACCAATTTGAAGGAAAATATTTTATTTATAAACTCAAAGGTTTTTGAATCTTACTTCAAGATCTATCTTATTCTATATATTTCTATTTTTTCAGTATTTTCTGTATATTTCTATGTATTCATGTATATTTCTATATATTGAAAATAACTGTAACCTCCCTATTTATAAAAGTAAAAACCAAATTAAACTAGGACTAGGAACCACTCTTATTAATAAATCCTAATTAAACATAAATAATTAAATATCATAAATAACAAATCCTAATCAACTTAGAATTCCTACTCCAACTTTGAATCATTATTTCCAACAACTCATTAAATAATAATTATCTGTTGGTTTTACTGTTTTCATTTCTTCTAATTAACGTGAGTAGTGGACTAATTTCTGATGTCGTTAATTTTTTTTATGGATTGTTTAGTTTAGTGAGTTTTATGTTATTTCTATCGTTGATCTTATCATGCTATTGCACTATTTTTTACAAGTTAAAATTGGCCAATGAAAAAAATCTCTCTGTTGGTTTTTGAGGCTTCCCCATTTTAAAAGACGGAAATTTAGTTCAAGTTTGTATATTTTGTTTGTTAAAATTGGCGAGGAAGAAAATTCTGTCGATTTTCAAGGCCTTCCATGTTAATAAGATGAGTTTTTATTTAAGTTATTCATTTTTATTGATATTTATTTATTACTAACACTTTTACTAAGTGTCTTTACAGGTAGCCATAGTTGCTTTTCATTGAAGCTATTCAAATGAAGTTCTAATTATATTCTTTGTTCATTGTTTTGTATATATTGATGTTAGGCGAACCTTAGGCCGTTTCTTATATTATTGTTTTATTTTATTACTTGTGTATATCACATGTGTTTTTATACTTGTACATTATTTTTATTTTCTTCTCAATTTAAGAAAATGAACTCAGTCAGGAACCACAATTGTGGATTTCGAAGGATGTCTAACACCTTTCCATTAGAATTACTTGAACCCCTTACCTAGAATCTATTAATTTCGTAGGAACATTTTTTATTTAATTAATTCATTGGTTTCATAGTGTTCCTAAAATTGAATTATATTTTGTGAGTCACCGTGACGTTGCGCCCCCTCAAAGAATGTCAACAAAATGACGACTCCACTGGGGATATGTAACGATCGGGTTCCATCATTATAGACAAGCCAACGGGAAAAAAATTTGGGTTGGAAAATTTTTTCGTAGTAAATTGAAATTTTCCAACCTAGTCCAGATTTGGACGAAATCAGAGTCATTATGGTGTAGAGAAATCTGGTAACAATCAGGTGAATTATTTATAATTTTGATTACATGAGTAGTTAGATAAGTTGTTAAGGTATCTGTACGACTTTACATAATTAAATTTTGGTGAGTAGAACTCCCGGAATCGATCTTAGCGGTGAACGGTATTTTTTGAGTGTCGTTGGTTAAAGGTGTGTTGTGACATGGGGATCTTGGAATTATTAAAATAGGTCACTGTTTCGTGTAAGCTACTTTGGCGGTAGTTTTGGTCGCTCTGGCGGGGCCCTGTAACGGGGTGAGGACAGCTGTGGCGGGTCAGACGCGACTTAAAGTAGTAAATAAAATCCAAAATGTCTTTATTCTGCACTTTTCAATTTTTAGAGCTAAGGAACGAACCCCAGGCGACTTTCGAAAGTTTTCCACCATTCTTGAGACTAAATTTAAGCTTTTCACTCCCCGAATCCATTTTTTGATCCGTAGAATGTAATAGTATGGGTAATTATCGATGGGGGAGGGTTTTGAATTAGAAACCATGGTGGAAAAAGCCCTAGTTTGAATACTTGGGGTCATGGGTATGATCTAGGGTTGTTAGAATTGTTATTAATCCGGGTAATTAGTGCTTGTTTATTGATTCTCGTATTATATTGATTGTTTGTAGACCAAGAACAAGCGGAACGAATCCGGAAAAGGAAGGATCACGTTTCTTAGGGTTTCAAGCTTGTTTCGAGGTAGGTGATGGTTGTGATTCTATGATTGTGTGATGTATGCTTGTTCTTCCTTCATTATGATACATGTATGTATGTGAATGTTGCATTATTGATCACACTTGTTGTAATTGAGATAGACGAATGATGAATGCCATGAATCATGACTTGATTGTATGAACTTGAGAAGATACTTGTGATTGTGGTTGTGGTGTGTTGAATGGATCGGTTGCCACGTTTCTGCATAACTAACTTGGATCGGTTGCCACATTTCGGCATAATTATGGAATCGGTTTCCACGTTCTGGCATAATCATTAGATCGGGTACCATATTTCGGTATGCTAACTATTTTGGGTTTGGCTTCCATGAGAGGACTAATGATTTGTCATAATTGTGTATTTTCAGAAATGTGAAGTTGTTCGTTGTTCGTAAATGTTGATAATATTGTATATGTTCGATATATGAATGTGATTATATTGTTGTATTGACTGATGTATGTTGCACTTAGTGGGATAGCCGCGTGATCCTACCAGTACACTGTGGTTGTGTACTGATACTGCACTTGCTCTTTCTTTGTTCAGTACAGGGCATCTTCAAGTGGCTACTGACAGACCTTGCTTAAAAGATCAGTGATCATTCAAATTCAAGGGTGAGCCAGTTCTTCCGGGATGCGATGAGTTCTCTTTCGTCTATGTCCACCATTTCAGACTTAGACTTTTCTAGTTAGTTAATTAGTTCATTAGTTTGGGGTTGTATCCCTTCTTGTTTAGACTTGTTGAACTTTAGATGTTTTGGTACATTGACTTTTATGTTCTAGTTGTTATTTTCGCATTGTTTTAGTTATTAGCTCTTTTGGAAGTTTATGGGAACTTCAGTTTTTAGATATTATTCCTATGTCGTATCCTTAAATGCTTTAGTTTTTGTTTAGTTGATTGGTTTGAGTTGTAGTAGTGGTTCTCCCACCGGAGGGTAGTGTGGGTGCCAATCACGATGGTCTGGGTCGTGACAAAGTTGGTATCAGAGCCTAGGTTCATTGATCTCGATGTACCAAAATGAGTTTAGTAGAGTCTTGCGGAACGATAATGAGACTCCTTTACTTTTATTCGAGAGGCTATAAGACTGTAGGAAATCTCTCTATTTTCTCTTGTCTTCTTTCGTGCAATGACTTGATTCCAATTGGTATCTGGCGATTCAAATTGGTATCTAACCTCCTTCACTCTTCTGTCCGCAGATGGTTAATATTAGATTCAATGGAGTCAGGCCCGTTGATATACCGTGAGTTTACGGTATTTCTAATATATTTCACTTACAAGTTGTGTGTGTCTAGGGCCTTTTAGTATTGGTTTTTATGTGTTTTTATTATATTTTGCAGGAAAGATGTTCAGGCGCGGAAGTAAAGAGACAGCTGAAAG
>JAJOOO010024924.1:0-18519 GCA_029582685.1 Solanum piurae | reverse complement strand
ATAGTATCATTGACTAATGAGTAATTTCTGAACAAGAAATCTTAATGATACCACAACAATATACATATATACTCTTATAGTATCATTGACTAATAAGTGATTTTTGAACAAGAAACCTTATATATATATATATATAAATACTCTTATAGTATCATTGACTAATGAGTAATTTCTGAACAAGAAACCTTAATGATGCCAATATAGTATATATATATACTGATTTAGTATCAGTTAAGCGAAATTATCAACCTTAATGATACCAATACAGTATATATGATACCGATTTAGTATCACTTAAGCGAAAATTATCACCCTTAATGAATGGGGGTATGGACTGTAATTATTTATGAGAGAATGGGTATTTTAGGAATTACTTTGGATTTGGATATGAACTTGTAATTATTTTAGATTTTATGGCCCATTTATGTAGTTTTCCCTAAATTATTTCTTATGCATTGTTTGGTTTGATGTATTAAAAGTAGTATGCATTGTATAAAAATATTTATTTACAAAAGTATCCTTCACAATTATGGTGGAAATGATGTAAAAGTACTTTTGAGGGGTACTTGGGTCTTTAACCATATTAATGCATGTATTAAATCATTTGCATTACTAATACCTAGAAATCCATGGTATTAGTAATACACTCATCAATACACAATAGAGTGTTAGTTATACAGAGCATGAAAAAATGCACCAAACAAGAGATTACTAATACATATAATTAATGCATGCATTATTTTTACTAATACACTCTACGAAACGATATATAGGAAAATGATGTTATTATATAAAATGGACAGGGTGCAAAAAAAGTATATTGTATATCGAAATTATAAACTTTCCCTTAATAAATAAAAGAGAAATTGTCAAAATCAAATATTTAGATTATAGATAACAATTTTGTAACACTCCCATTATATTTACGATTTTTAAAATCTTGAGTTAACACCCTTATAAAGAATAATGATTGATATCTATGCCCTAATATACTGTCACAACGATTTGATATATAGCGATAAGATATATATATTTTTTCTATGAGTCATGTGGATTCCTCATCGAACTCTATAATTTAAGTATATCATTAAGAAAAAGGGACTATTGCAGACATAGCAACGAAGATTCGAGTTGATAGTTCTTACGTTATTCTTGTGTTATTTTCATAAAAGTATGATATATATTTCGTAGTTAATGACATATTATGCGCATTTAAATTATTTTTTCTATTTGATTAAGACACATATGAGTGATAAATCGTGTGAGAGGTGGATAACCATGAGACTAATGTTTCAAGGTTGGGGCAAGACATGTGAATCAGATCTATCCCATATCTCGTAAAATAAGTCGATTTAGTAATAAAGATAATTATAATTCAATTAATTCAGGTAGCATTTATAATAATTCTAAATTTCAAGTACAAACTAATGGGTTGAGCATTTGCTTTCATAGTAGAAAATTGAAATGAAGGGTTCAAATTTCACTAATAGTGTTTTCTCTTATTCTTTATCTCTCTCCCAATTTAATAAAATGAAAGATTTAAAAAAATATTTTTTATCATACTTTAGTGCCTTGAATTATTTGTAATTGTCTCATATATTTATTTATTTATTATATATGGTTAAATCACATCACACATCTATTTAAGAGTTAATATTATAATTTTTAGATCTGCTTTTTTTATATTACTACTTATAACATTTTAATTACAAGTGTTAACAAATTAGTTTTAATTTATATATTAATTATATTTTATTAATTAATTAATTAATTCTACATTATTAACTAATAAATATTATATAATGTTATATAATTAATAGGTGAGAGAAATAATATTAATGAGACATAATCTATTTGTAATTATCTATTAAACCTTTTAAGAGATTTTTTAACTTATCACATGTCAATCCACACCCTCACATTACTCTCAAAATATCTTTTCCATAAATATAGTAATTTATAATTGACAAGATAAATCTTTCCCTTGATTTTCTTCTAATTAGTTGATTCTTATTTTGATTATTTTATTATTTCCAAGATAAATATTGATTACTATTCAAATACTTTTTATTTATTAATGCCTATTGGGGCCTTTAATTTAAAAAATAAATAAAAAATTACCGCATATGTTTTAACATGTAATTTTCTCTCTCTTTAATCTATCTTTTTTGCTTTTCTTGATATTTTTTTTTTAATTTTTAATTTTGATATTGTTTTTTATTTTTTTTAATTCGATATTTTTAGAAATAAGAATTCTATAATTCAGGTAGCTTTTATAATAATTCTAAATTCCAAGTACAATCTATTGGGTTGAGCTTGAGCACTTGCTTTCATTGTTGAAAATTTAAATGAAGGGTTCAAATTTCATTAATAGTGTTTTCACTTATTTCCTACCTCTTTCCGAATTTAATAAAATGAAAGATTAAAAAAATATGTGTAATCATACTTTAGTGCCTTGAACTATTTGTAATTGTCTCTTATATAAATATTTTTTCTTGTATATGGTTAGGAATTTTGTCTATTACAAATTAAACGTAAGGAGGCTAATTATAAATTAGTATGGTTAAGTCCAACAGAAATTTTAAATTAATGTGCACAATTTTTTAATTAATAATCACGTATTTAAATATGACAATAATTCATCACTTCATCCGTCTAAATACTTGACATTTTTCAATTTTCGAAAATCAATTTAATTATTTTTTAAATTAGATAAATTAAATTATTTTAATATTAAATATAAAAAATTTAAAAAATACAATATAACTGTAATTTTCTGCATATTACTTTAGTGAGGCCTAAAGGGAATGGGGTATGTTAAACAAAGAAAAGAAAGCAGAATACTCACACTAATGGAGAAATATTTGAAAAATATGAAAGAAAACAAATTCTATCTTAGAGTGAATTTACTCTTTTCTGCCCATTTTTATTTGTTTATATTATACTAAAAATAAATGTTCATTTTTATTTGTTTAGTTTGAACATTAAATTTAATATATTCAAAAGATAATATAATAAAATTGTCATTAAATTTATTATTTTTTAAAAATATATCAAGTCAATACAAAACAAATAAAAAATGAACGAAATAAAATATCAATTTAGCCAAAAAAAAAAAATGGTATTGGTCAAGAATATAATAGACAAACAATGGTGTATTGATTTACTGAAATTGACGCAAGTGCACAATGCTATTCAAATAAACATCAACACATAGCAGTGTTCATCCCACCCAAGCTCTCATTAGAATTTCAGC
Organism: Solanum piurae; assembly: GCA_029582685.1. Classification (NCBI taxonomy): domain Eukaryota; kingdom Viridiplantae; phylum Streptophyta; class Magnoliopsida; order Solanales; family Solanaceae; genus Solanum; species Solanum piurae. The sequence goes on along the minus strand of JAJOOO010024924.1, from coordinate 15,263 downwards.
CACAATAACTACTCTTGATTTAGTTATTTCCTTGTCCACTTCTCTTGACTTCTTAGGAAAGAGAGATATCCACAATTAGTGTTGGAACTTTTTTAGGTATTCACTAGCACTAAATATACACTAGCACCATGCCTAAGTGATGATTTGTAGGACTGCGTATCGGTCGGTTTAATTTGGTTTTGAAGTTTATTACTTCGACTTAAGGGTGGGCGTTTGATTCTTCGGTTCGATTTTATCAAACTTTAGTTTGGTTTTTCGATTTTCGATTTTAGAAAAGTGTGCACTGTACATTAAACCAAACTAATTCGGTTCGGTTCAGTTTTTTCTACTTCGGTTCAGTTTAGTTCGGTGTTTCTAAATCAGTTTTTCGGTGTGAATGAAAAATAAAATAAGGATAAAGTATAAGATACTTAAAAATTTAAAACTATGTTAAAGAATGATGCGTATTAATGTGAAACACTTATTGTGCTAACTAAAAGACTATATTTGTCTTTATCAAGAACATTGTGCCTCCAACAATTTATCGAGAATAACAAGTATGAAGATGGTTCCTTTACATAATGTACATTGGTAGAAATATGTTTGAGTTTCTCTTGGAAATTAATATTTCAAGTTAACTATTGAATTGTACATTTGGTGTTACTTTGATTTGTTCATGAATGATTTAATATATATATATATATATATATAAAATTAATTTTTAATTTTTTAAAAATAAAAGTTCAGTTTTTTTATGCACCGAAGTTTTGAGACCCTTACACCGAACACCGAACCGAAGAACCGAACTTCCGAAAAAATAACACCGACACCGAACCGAAAACCAAAGAACCAAAACCGAAGAACTGAATTAGTTCGATTTGGTTCGATTTTCCGATATTTATGCCCACCCGACTTATTGGTTATCGATTTGTAAACATGTCAAATCGTTATAGAACCATTAAGATATTGGTTTATCGATTATTGATAGTTATAGGTTCGATTATCAGCTATAGCTACAATTTAAGAAAATTATAATTTGCGGCTACAGTTTCCCCAATTCTTTCTATTCACTTGATTTGTATAATTTGTCTGATTTGTATAAATTCAGAATTTATATAATTCGCACATGTGAGCCTATGAGTTGTTGGATGTGCTAAATTGGTCGGTCTAGAGGTCTAGTTTTTGACGATGAACTTCGATTGACCTGGAATTTGGCTGGTTCGTCAACAACAACCTAGTGAGAAATACTCACCGATTTGTTGTGTTCAAGGCCTTTTTTTTGTCCATTCAGAGTCGTTTTGATGGGGTTTGGGCATTTTTCTATTTTCTAAAAAGTTAAAAATTCAAAAATAAAATAAAATTTAAACTGATAGTGTTAGGGTTGGTGCTTATCAATGACTTTTTACGGTTAATATATGAGTTTATATGTTCACATTGGTCCTCTTCCCCCATCGGATAAACTTGTATATTATGACATTGTTTTCAGTCTCTTTATTTGATGACTCATTTTAACTTTCCAACTAGGTTACATGTTGAATCAATGACCAAGAGACTATAGAGATTATATTTACCTAACCAAACTTAATAGATTACTCTCTAACTGAGTTAGACTTATCTTGTTTAAGTGATACTATATATGAACATATATTTTCCTGAATATTTAAGTTTTCCTAATGAATCTAACCGTTCATTAGCATGATTATATGTGTCTTGTGTTACTATTTTTTAGAATGTATGCCGAATAATCTGTTTTAAATATCTCTCACATTAACTATGTCTCACTTCAATCCCCCGACCTTTGTCTTGAACCAAAACAAACTGAGGTCCTAACTATGTATACTGAAAATGAAATCCAGATATTGTCACAACTGCTGAAGGAATCAAATTTGTGTTGGTTGGTGAATGCTTTGAAAAATCTGAGAATACAATTGATGAGATTAAGGCATTTTGAAAGTATCTGAATGATCATGTTGTAAGTTTTTAAATTTCAAATATATGGGTCTAGAGTTGGGACTATCAAGCTTAATATTTAACCCAAACAATTAAAATTTGAACGACGTGTGTCGTTCAAGTTTTAACAATATGCCAATTAAGTAATCCTGCCTATAATTACAATCTGTCAAAATGTCTTGCACAGAGAATGGGAATTCACATTGCTATACAGAAAGCACAATAAATACCAGGACAGTCTCCAGATGATTGAACATATTGCTCCAGGCTTAATAGAGTTTTGAGCAAGTCGAAAACCAGAGGAAAAAATTCTGCTTATCCTGCTGCTAGGACCATTTAAGAGCCTGGTGAGATGCACATCCAATGATAACACTATCAAGTTGTTCATCAGGCTAATTTACAGGTTATCATACTGAGTTTCTGTGCTCGTCCTTCTGTTAATTGCTACCATTCACAACGTCCATGGAAATGCACATTCAAAGAAGATGACCACTTTGTTCGCTGACTAATCTACAAGTAATCATTGGAAGCTTTTGTGTTCATCCTTCCGCTTACAGCAACCATTTGGGACTTGCTGATGGAAATGCACATCCAAAGAAACCGCCACTTTGTTCGGCAGACTATTGTACAGGTTGTCATTGGTGTGATTCAATCAAGAGAGTCAAATGGCAAAATTACAGAGCAAAGGTACAGCCTTGACTGGACAGGGCTAACCAGTTCAAGAAGCAGCAGCTGGAGAAAATACACACCAGACCAACCAAGAAAAAGTAGGAACCAAAACTGGAAACCCCATTATAGGATGTTGGACAGTTTGTGAAACCTTTGTACAACAGCGTGAAGATCGTGCACTTCATACACCTCAATAAGTGACCTAACCGCTCTGAATATTACATCTTTCTTGTGGTTTACAGAAGAGTAATATTCGGCCTCAAACTGGTTAGGTGATTTCTCAAGAGACATGCAGACCAACTTAAACCACTCCTCGAAGAAGGATGATTTCTACAGGAATATAAAAGAGAATTAGAACACAGCCTTAAAAGAGATGGTAAATCAAATACAGATTTTATGGACTAGAAACCTAGGAAGAGAACATATACAGAAACCTCCCATTAGCAACTCATTTATTTTGGTATTACCTTGTTATTAAGATTCTTCATTTATTTTTCTCTGTGTTCTCAACCCCGCTCCTGCAATTACATCCTCCCTCCCCCAAATAATTTGGAAATCTACCGAAAAGATACTAAGACTGTAAGACATCTCTTGTATAGATACTACTGAGGTTGAGTGGAAGATTCCAATGTAAAATTTGAGTACTTAATTCTTTAGTAAACTTATTCATCCTTAACCAGAGGTCTTGGGTTTGAGCTCTGGGTAGGGAGCACTTTTCCCCCAAAAGTGGGGACCAAAACATTTTATTCCATACAATCCTCAATCGTGTCTGAGGTCAGATGCTAAACAAATTCAAAATCAACCTGTTTATAACATTTTAAGAAAACTCAAGTAGCAAGAAGATTCAATTGTCAACCCTTTCACTTGGTTAAGATAGGCACACAAAATCCTTCATTATGCACCATTCAAATAGTGGGACGATGAAATATAATTGTTTCAAAGGCCTTAATTTGATATAGACACTTTTAAGTAATCCTCATATCTATCAGTGAAGACACTTTATCTAATGAAAGCAAGCAAGAAGAGAGCAATACAAGTGTCGTGTTACTAGGTCAAGCAGCTTGAATGCTGCACTCCAGATAGAGAAAGTCCAGTAGCCGAAAGCATCACTAGATTACGCTATAACCCGAGTAGCAATGAACACAAAGCTATTTCAACAAATCCCATTTTCGTAGTTTGAAAGAAGAGAATAACTTACTCGAATGTAAGTCTTCCTAAATTTTCTATTCCAGTCAACGGCCCTTACTAGGTGATACTAGTAATAGTCTAGTTTATGATACTGACAAATTTATCTGAATAATACTAAGAAGGGGAATCCAGAAAATTATAATTGCAACTGCTTGATAAAATCAACTTCATCGAGAACTATTAGAATAGCATGCTTGTCATTGCATCAAATGTCTCTGAAGACGGTTTAGCGGTGGTGGAGTAATACTATAGCAATTTGGCATATCAAAAGAGACCTATGTTATCAAACTCTTCAAAATTCTTTTCGCACACCTGTTGACACGACATAGGTGTAGGTGTGGGAGTGGGATCCATAATGAAATTGGTCAACTTTCCTTTACTTTGACTACATTCTGTGACCGAGATGTACAGATTTTTGGGCTCATGAAGTATGAGAATGCTTTTCTATTAAGCTAGATAAGAAAAAGAATTGGTGTTTACAAGAATGAAGTTTTATTAGTTTTAGTTCAATAGTTTAATTAATCGAAAATATATATTTTGCATGCCGTAATATACATTTATTGGCAACCTAAATTTTATGTGATGAAGAGTCTGACCTCTATATCCACACCTGAGTCCGAGCAACATAGAAAGAAACTCAAAATGTGGCAGTAGTTAGAAATTGGGGATACATGGGGATGGAGAAAGACAACGTAGTTATGGAGGAGCATCATGGGGCAATTCCAAGTGAACACACAAAAGAGCAAACATGTTAGGAACTTTTGGAAAGCATAATTACAGCTCTTGATGTTGGTGCAGAGAATTTGACTTTTAAAATCTTTATACTGCTTTAAAATGTTGATGCATGTACAAAGAAACAACAGATGCACAGAAAGAAGCAAAGTGGTACGCTATCACCACATAAATCGTCTGTCACAAAATCAATTTAAAATACAAAGTCTTTTTTTAACAAAAAAATTATAAGGAGGTTTTAGAAAGAAGAAATGAATATTCTCAAGCACTGAATTAATAAAAGCCTTACCTTCATTAAAAACTCATGGACATGGCGATCTTCTGTTTTGGAAGTGAGGCCAAGCAAATGCAACATAGTTGAGGTCAGCTGCAGAAGAAAAAATCAGAAAAAGCTGTCGGTGAAAAATAAATGAAGAGGGAGTGATCAAATTTGTCAAAACATTGAACTCATGCCATGGGATTGTTATCCACCGAATACAGAGTGAGATACTTTTATCAGCACCTATTAATCAATAATTATGACATATATATCAAGTTTAAGTATAAGAAGAAACGTATTCAGCTCATGGATTTTAATTAAGAACCCTTTAACTAGCAGCTTCAACATATACTTCAAACAGATTCCAAGTCAAGAAACTACACCCCCAGGCTAGTACTCGACAATTTCATATAGTAATGTTGATAAAGGATATATATGAAAGTAGCCGAGACAAGAAAGGGTACACAACTTTTTCAGTTTTCAGTAAGAACACGTACAAAGCTTGATCTGTTTTATATGAAAAGATAACAAATGTTCAGACATTTCAAAGCATACACATATTTTTCATCTCCTTATTGGCTATACTTCTATTGCTTGCATGTCAAAGTATAATGGTTTAGGAGCTCAACCTGCTTTTCAAGCGCCAACCTATATTTCAAATTTGATGGTGACGATATCTCATCAGTACTGAGACTCTCGACAACATGCTGCACACCTTGAAGGACACTAAAGAATGATCTGCCATAATCTGCACCGGACGGGCCCAACACCATGAAGTCAAAAAAAGAATAAGCTAGAAGAAATACAAACAAACATGACCTACAGTTAACTTCAACAAAAAGAAGGAGCCTCTCATTTGCACGGACAACTGCATAAAGTATGTTATATTACCACAAACTTCTATTTTAATAATTTATTGCATTTACCCTTAGCATGACTTGTCCTATAAGAAGTTTATTTTGGCTCTGCCCTATAACAAAGGTTGATCCTACTTGTTAAGTAGCTTTTTTCAGTACCAGTAAGCAACTACTACTACAATGCCTCAATCCCAAAGACCCAAACTAGTTAAGAGGAATGCAAACATGTTCTAAAGGAACAGGAAAATAAACCTCTCTGTAAGCCTACTGTGAGATGAGATATGAAAACAAAAGGTTAAAACAATTCACCATTTAAGGTTGCTGGAACAACCAAAGCTGCAGATGCTTGTATCCTAATCTTAAAATTGGAGGAATCACGGAGGAGCAGCAAAAGAATGCTAAAAACTGATGATGCCCTGCAATATTAACTTGATAGTCAATATGTACAAACATATAGAAATAGATTGAGGCATATATATACAAATAGGGAATACCGGAAAAAAGAATTTCAAACCCATCAAAATCAATACAAAATGGAGTAGAAAAGAAGAATTATGCACCACTCAAGAAACTGAATACAGTTGGTGGAATGTGAAAAAAAAGAACTACGCATCAGCATCACGGAACAATCCAGCTATTCTCATTTACATAATGCATCCTAAGACTTTGTCAATAACTGAAAGTAGGGGTGTCAAATGGGCGGGTTGGGTTGAAATTGGAGATATTAAAATGGGTTGAAATAGAAATCGGGTTGGGTCATTGTCCCACCCAAGTTTACTTTTGGCTCAAATGGGCTAAAAATCGGGTTGGGTCATGACCCGCCCAATTTGACCCGCTTAAACTCAATAATTTTAACATATTGTTATTTAACTTTTATAACCACAATTTGAATTTCAACTCAAGAAAATTTAAAAAAATGTTGCAAATTGATAGATAAATCCTAAAAGATATAAAATAGATAATAATTCATACCTCCAATACAGGAACATACATCACACCAATGCAATTAAAAAATCTTAAAACAGGTTGAAATTGAAGATTAAATTGGGCTCAATTGAGGATTCTCTTAAAATGGGTTAAGGCTTGAATGAGTTGAGATTGAACCCAATTCAAATTATCTTGAGCCCAACCCTTAAAATTTTGGGCGGGTTACCTATATTTGGGCTCATTTTTGACACCTCTAACAAAAAGTGTCACTAGCCTTCCGAATGCCTTGCTATTTTCTTTTTAAAACTGTATGCGTATGTTAGTAAGATGACAACCATATCTTAAAATAAGTGTTTAAGTCACTATCAATTAGCACACAGAAGACAACAAAGATAACAAGGCAGGTAATGTAGTTCTATTTAGGGGTGTCAAATGGATGAGTTGGGTTGAAATTAGGAGGGCTAATATCTAGATTCATAAAGCAATCAATATAATGAGTATTTTTTGCATAGTCAATTTCATTATATCATCTTATTTCACTTTACACTATGTATTACAATTATATTGACCTATTTTTAAGAAAATATCAAAACAACTAAAAGATTCTATTCTGATAAAAAATATTGAGTACTGGTAGTATTAATAAGAAATTAAAAACTATCATATATTCATGGCGGAGCTATGTATCGCAAGGGGGTTCATCTAAAGCCTCTTCTTCGAAAAATTACATTGTCAAATTATTTTTTACATGTATATAGTCGGTATCAAATCCTTTTGGCTTTCTTGTATGTTCACTTTGTTTATATTTCGAAGAAGGGGTTTATCCAAACCCACTTCTTCAAGAAATTACATTGTTAGATAATTTTTTACGTCAAAAATTGTGTATATAGTAGGTATCAAATCCTTTTGGCTTCTTCAAATGTTTACTTCTTTATATTTTGAATTCCCTTAGTGAAACTCGCGGATCCACCTATGCTATGCATATATCTTCTGATTTTACATTGTCAAAATTCCTATTAAAAGGTTTCCCGTTTTCATTTGTTTGTGATCTTCAAGTTCTAGATTGTTCATTTGGTTCCTTGGATAAACAAGGGTGTCTATATTTTCTGCTTCAATAAAAATCTCAGATTTTTCAAGGGGTTATGAGAATTTTGTGGGTTAAGACTTGTATTAATTTCTTGTTTATTCTAAATGTGAATTGGATATCAATCTCTTAATTCTTGTTAAAGTAATATTTATTTGCATAGAAATGACATCAAAGTTGTATAAATAGAGTAACGTTTTTTTTCAGCTCATCGCACAGGGATTGCCTAGTGTGGTTTACCTCTCCTGTGTGGTTTGCGAGCTATTGCACTGGAGCAGGGTTTACCCTATACCCAAAGTGTAGCAGTTGAGGGTTCCCTTGTCATAAAAAAAATAGAGTAACTTTTTATAGTAAAAAATGTTAAATGATAGTCAAAAACTGTTTAGGCAGAGGGAGTACTTACTTTTTCTTCTTCTTTTTTTGCCTGGAAGTATGGCTCAAGTACAAAGAATATTTACAGTGCACCAAAAAATAGTAAGTGTGTTATGCAGCAAATGTGGATTATGTAGGTTACAAAGCAAGTTGAATTACACATAAAAACTGGGCAAAGTTAGAGGTTGTTTTAAAATGGGTTCTATTTAAACGGGTTAAAATTTAGCCCATTATTATATAATCTTGGGGATAGCTGTAAATCAGGACACACCTATTATCAGCTAGACTACTAGGGGAGCACACTAGGTCAATATATAGGTTAATACAGGTTTTACACTGGATTTTCATTTTGCTCCCAAAAACATTTACTGTTCATTTAATGTATTCATGTTTTAGGGAGTTGAGGGTATCACCTCTCTCATTAGGCAGTCTTTTCTGATCCTCAGACGTGCCCCTACACCTGCATCCTCTTGGTACTTTTCTTAGATACTTTTTAAAGGGTACTTCAATTTGTTAATATCCACTTATGTGATCAAACCCACATAAATAACCATGTTCTCTTATGCAACTTGTATATATTATTTTCATTTATACTATCGTCAACTTATACCACTGAAATCCCTATCGGAGCCCTTGGATGAGATTCATTAAGCAAACCAAGAGATGAGATAATCAACTTGGTCCTCATCTTCATCCTCTTTGGCTCCTCAAGTTGGATATACCCAGGTAACTCTCAGAATTTGAAACAATTACCTAGCAATGCTTCTGTTAAGTTGACATGGATCTATGAGGACGAGGATGTCAAATACTGAATCACGTAACAAAGCCATCCAACATCTCCGGGCACAAATACATGGGAATCCAACATCAATAGAAAACAAAGACGTGCTAAATAGAGGATTGGAACAAGTTAGCAAGTACTTACCAGACCATGTTTTCCAGCTTCAACGTTGGATTGGAAAACAAGTTGCTTAGTGAATAGCAAACATTCCACTGTACCTGATAGAAAGGCCGGCCTTTTAAGTATGCAGTTAAGGTGTGCTTTTGAAGGACACGTGTGAAATTTAAGGTTTGATATCTGCTGTTCCTTTTTTTCCCTGATCACAGTATTATGAGGAAGAAAATACCTTAACGTTTCCAGTTGTAACACAAGAGATTAATGCTTGCACCATCTTCTCAAGCCATTTAGAACTTTCCAAGTAAGCGTTACATGAACTTCGACTTTCTCTCAGATCCTCGCTAATGGACAAACCTTTTGTGGGATTTCCCCCAGAAGATACGACCATTGAATCTGCTTGCCTGTCATAAGCAAATGATTGACTTGAAAACCTAACAACTCTTGAAAGGTTACCCAATGCTCTCACAGCATTTGCTTTGACCTGATATCAAAAACATGAGAAGCAAATTATAGAATACAATAGCTAACATGACAGGAAAATGTCAAAAAAAGAACTGAAAGTAGCCAATATAGCTAACAGCATAGCTTACCTTGTCATTATCATTCGTAAGTTGTAAAGCACAGTCAATCAGCAAGGAAATCGACTGTGAGCTCACTGTTGAATCATTCATATAGAAGAACAATAAGACATCTGAAAGTATTGTTACACAACAAACAGATCTAAAATCATTCAGAAATTCACAGGACCTGAAGAGAATTTCTCAAATCCGTGTACATCAACATGGTGGCGAAGTGCATCACATATATTAGCTAAAGCCCACGAGGCTGTTATGCGAACCTGAAAGTTATCACATTAAGCTTCCATGTACCTTTTTGCTAGGCCAATAAGTTGGGAAAGATATGCAAAAACAGGAGTATTGAAACCAACCGACACTGAGGAATCATGACTGTTGTCCACAGCAGGCGAAATGAACTTGTCGAAAATCTCTGCACTGCCATATTGGAACATATATTTACCAACTAACAACGAACTGGCTAAAAGAGTCAGGCGACACAAATGTAATTAGGTAAATTAAAAATATTCTCTCGAACAGTTTAAGCTTTTAAGTTTTTAGATGAGGTTCTCACACAATTCAAATTTCAACATGGTAGCTGCTTAAGAAAAAAATATTTTCACATGTTTGCCATGAAAAAGAATCAGGCTCACATAAGGGAGAATGTTGAGATAAATTATGATAAGTAAACTAAAAGTGTGTTCTCTCTAACATTTCAAGCTTAAGCTTTTAAATGAATTAATCACAGAATTCAACAGAGTCCAAACAATGCCTCCAAAGAGAAATTAAGGCTAAATGAATTTAAATTACCTTTGGAAAATGTGTGGAAAACAAGCAATTACACCAATAGCACGACAAGCAGCTGATCTAACATTCGGAACCTCATCACTTTTTGCAGTTTTAACCTGAGAAGATTTCACAAGTACAACTTAAATCACTGTTATCATTCTCTATACTTGAGAGAAGGATAAAGCACCAATGCACTAATCAGTTATGTAGCAAAAAACTTACACAAGAGCTCATGATGAAGTCTTGTTTATCCTTTGGTAGAGAAAAGAAAACTGTGGAAGTAATTCCAGCAAAACAAGTAACTGATGCAGCCCTCACCTAAAGGAGCAAAGCAAAGGAATGGAATAAATGAGTCGCAGCAGCAGCAGCCTGGCAATTTCTATGAGAGAAACCAATACAAGATCTTTCTCATGAAGTGATATTGATGATTAGCATGCATGATCTAAAATATTCTGGGAGAATAAACATTGTTGAATTGTGTGATCTCATTAAAGCTTGTATTGTTGGAGACGGAACACCATTATGTATTCAATTATATCCCAAACACGCCGTCACGTATGAGCGGAATCTTTTACATGGCCAAGCATGTGACAATATTTTGTTGATTATTCACTCCGAGAAACTAAGCTAGAATTCCTGCTTGCTCTGTCAACAAATTAAAGCTTGTGAAGCGCCTCAAGTAAAACCTTAAGCGTTTAAGAGAATAGACACCTAAACATTTATTTCTTATAGATTTGCAGTATGCATCCTCATATGCAAGCTGATATATTTCGTAGCCAAGTACTTGAAATATTTTGTATATGTATTACATTGATGCTAAAAATCGAGAACACTTTCTAATCTAATACTAATTTGCTTTGTGTGGACTGTTTCATCTAAAGTTTAAACTGTAAACGGAGCCATCTTTATTTATTCCACTATGTCTTAACATGCTCTCTCACAGGTGTGCATTCAAACCATTTAAAGAACTCGATATTACATCTTATTCTTGCATGTTGGTTCGTATCATTTCTTTCTAAAGGATAACGTTTTCTGTAATGAATATTTTTCTACATACCATTCCTCTTAGGGTATTTTCTGGATCTACCCATAGATGATCTGAATATTTGAAAGGAAAAATTATAAGAAATGGTCATTCGGCTATTTCCATTACCAAAATTTTGGCCAAATTTTAAAAATTACTAAAATTTGCCAAAACTTCTTGTTCTTCCTTCCCAGTTCGCCATTAATAGCTTCTAATCTTCTTCTTCTTCCTTCCCATTTCGCCATTAATGGCTTCTTTTCCTTCTTCCTTCCTCCTCCTCCTCCTTCTCCTCCTCCTGCTTCATCGTTTTCTTTTTTTTCTACGTCTTCTTCTTCGTTGTTTTTTCTTTTTCAAAATTTGACGTACCCCAAACGTGAACTGTTTCGAGCAAATTATTTATCAAAAGACTAGAAACATCGAGATTGAATAGTCAATGTATGGTTCATGTATAGTTAAGCTATATTTAGTTTTTTGAGTGTAATAATGTATAGTCAGTGTATAGCTCATGTATAGGTACCCTATATTGTATGGTTAGTGTATACTTTCTATGACTTTTGGCTAGCTATAATGTATAGTTAGTGTATACTTCCAATGACTTTTGGACTATTTTTGATGTAAATAAAACATGGTTATATTTGTTGTAAACTAATTACTTTAGTGTAGATATTTGATATTATCCCAAAAAATTTGGTTCAAACTTCTCATCTGACCTGATCATGCCTAAAGAGTCTCTTGTTCTTAGCATATCACCAGCAGTAGGACTTCCTGGATTGGTAAATGTGGGTTTGATAACTCTAGGTTATTCTATAAGCACTTGAGTAGGCAGTACACGTACTTCAGAGGCTATTTTTGCAGAAATCACAATTCCAATAAACCTTTTAAATGTGCAATTTATTTTCTTCTTTTCTATACTTCACTAACTTCTTATTAAATGGTACAATTAATAAAATCTATAGAAGATCGAAAAGGTATCTATAAACTAACCATTGGAGAAGAATGCTGAAGTATAAGAGGCAAATGCTGAACTATTGCTTCCAACCACTGCTCACTTCCTGACAGCTTTTCAGCTCCATCACTATTTACTACACAATCATGTGGCCCATAAGATGGAGCCGATGAGATTGTTTTTGATTTGACATAGTCAGATGTAAAGGGGCTATCAAGTGATATATCACTCGAAAGATCTTCAGTTCCCTTAAATCCAGAGATTGCACGAAGACATTCATCCAAAACCTGCAAAACATTCATGTCACAGTAACATCCAAAGAACATATGACAAATACCAAATTAAGAAATCGACCCCTTCTAAACGATCTTCTTCTTTCTTGTGTTTGGTAGAACTTGTAGCTGCTAACGCTAAACAAAATACAACAAAAAGACAAGTTTCAACTAACAAATCTATGAAACAATGATCCAAATTACACAAGCACTTAGATTCTAATTGACTGCATGCCATTTTATCAATTCAAATGCTAATGGTTTCACAAAACTTCATGCAAATTGATTCCTTCTCTGACTATCCTACCTACCAAGCTATGCTTTTTCACCTTTTGCCCTTCACTCCTGAAAACGTATAGTAGTACATAATTTGCTGGCAAGAAGAATGGGAAGAGAATGATCATCATATTCTTGTAGCAGAATCGGAAAAGCAGGAGGAAGAAACATATGTCAGACTATGTTGAAACCTAAATTTAACGAACAGCAACCAACGGAAAATATTATAAAGGAGTAGACCATGAAATTTCCCGAAAGAAAGCCATGAGCATGTGCGACCTGGAATTTGAGATATGGCTATATGCAACTAACAAACATCATGTTAACAAGAAAAGACGATTGGACCCTAGAAAATAGGATTGCTGGAGCATATTAAGCAGTTTTTTTCCATTGATCATCCTAACTGTCTAGGGAAAGGTGTAAGAGCACCTGAATTGGGAGGGGCCAAACAAGAAATCTTCACAGTAGATCTTTATCGAGCTTCACCAAAAAGAACAACCAGGACTGTTTTCTAGGTCTAAGTTTGAAGTGTAGAAAACCCCTATCAAACGAAGTTTTTTGTATCTAGTGCATGGTGGGCCATATTAACAACTGAAAATCTAAAAACGGCAACTTACACGGGTTTTGGTGCTTCATGTTCAAAGTCCAAAGAAGGTGAATATGTCGTCACCTTCTATTACATTAAAGACCCCATCAACCAATGTGTGACTTAACATCGATAAAGTTAGCAACTTCTTGTATTGCTGAAAAGTTTGAAGAGTTTGGAGAGAACAGAAACAAGCACAGCTGGTATAACCGGAAGTAATTTGAAATTTTGGAGAGCAGAAAATGGATAATAAGAGCACTTGAAGGATATGAAATTCTTTTCTTCGAGATTCAGAGGTTGCTTCTTTCCCCTACATAATTTTTTGGAACACCCATTATATCCCTATTTGCATAGATGATTTGGTTGAACTCTCAGCTCGGAACTACTTATTAAAAAAAAGCTCAGATAGGACCTTCTTTGCCGTCTTGCTTAGGCATATACACCTTGAATCTGGGATTCATCCTTTTCTTTTGTCACAACAAACCACCTTACTAATCATCAAAGAGAAGTAAAAAAAAACTAGAAAAAAGCAATCAAGTATATTAAAAAGCCACCAATGGCTTATCAAGCAAATATACTTCCTATTTTTCCCATAACTGTACAAATATAAATATTGCTTTTAAAAATAAAAATCAAAAGTGAATATTACCTAATGATTGCATTGCGCAATGAAGTGATAACCCATAAAGAAAATGTATCATTTGTGACTCTAGCCCAAAGGTTATTTGAATCACATCAAATAAAAAGAAAACAAAGGATTGGGATAAGTTACCTAAATTCCTGTGGTCTTTTGAGTTTTCTTTTCATCCTATTGCAGAAAACAATTGCTTCAAAAGGATTTAATTGCCAATTGACAGCAGGATGCCACTTAACATCCCCCACCATTCCCACCCCCACCAAAAAAAAAAAAAAAAGAAGAGAAAAAGAACTTCACATTCAAAGAAAATAAACCCCGCCAGTGCTTTCAGACCCCTACTCTAACGCACGTAAGATGGAAGAAGCACAAAACAAGGGGAAAGAAAACCAAAACATAAGCAGGCATCTCACCTTGATTGAAGCGGTTATGACTTTGTCTCCAATTGGCTCATTTGAGTTTCCAACATTATCCCTCCAAGACCTTGTCTCAGAAGAGGAGGTCAAGACTCCATGAACTAAAAGGGAAATCTTTTCCCAACACAGGATCATCACACTAGGATAGTTGTGTGCCACAGCTCTGATGGCCTAGGAGAAGTACGAAATAGAAACATGTCAATGCAATCAACTAAAGTTTTTGATGGTGTTCAAATTTAGACAAAATCCTCAGTAAAGAACGTTGTTTTCATTTCAATGCCAGAAGAACAAAAGGTAACCAAAACAAAACCACCAAACAGACTAGCTGCAACCATCAAATGACAAATGAATACCCTTATGCATGTCAAAGACAGAACAGGGAAGAGGATTATCTTTCATAAAAGGTATTTTGCTTTGGTATTGTTTTTTTTTTTTTCCTTTTTACAAGGCATATATCATTTAGATGTACAAGAATGGCATCTTTCGCTAACTGCTAGGCCTCTTGTTCAGCATCTTCAAAACAGTGGTTCCCTCAGCCACTCCTAGATCAATTGATTTTCATTTTATTTTTTTTAAACTGGTAACTTTGGATTGATTTCATGTTCTCACTGAGCATCAAGTAAGGTGAAACTGAAAGATACTGTGGAAGAATCCTAATTGGTTAGGTTGTAATTGCATAGAGAAGATGGAAAACATATTTCATAAAAGGGAAAAGGCTCAAATATGCCATCGAACTTTCAGAAAAGGCTCATTTATGCCATCCGTTAAAAGTTTGGCTCATCTATGCCATTACCGTTTAAGAAAAGGCTCATTCATGCCATTATTTTTTAACGGTGGTTTTGCAAAACCAT
>JAJOOO010024923.1:0-24686 GCA_029582685.1 Solanum piurae | reverse complement strand
GTTTCCATTGATGAAAATATTCCCTTAAATGATCCAAGTGGGGATGTAATTAAAATGGATGAACCCATTGATGATGGATTATTGCAAGAGAATCATGAAATCCAATCAGAATCCACAGAAGAGGAATATGAAGCCGAGGAAACTGAAGAAGATGAGGAAGAGGAAGAGTTTGAAGAAGACACAAATAGTGACTAGTGCTTGATAATCTGCTATTGTATCTTCATTGTATTTTGTTTGTTTCTGATTTTTAATTTAGGATAATCTGTTTTAGTTTCTGCTTTCCAAACTAAGATTATTAAAAGAAATAGCTCTTGGCTTTGAACCATGTGTATTTTATTTCTTATTTCTACTAACTGTAGTTTTAATAATTACTAACAGTTAATATAGATGATTCCTTTACTGATTTAATCGTTTTCTTTTATTACTTCTTCTGATAGAAATCCATGGATACCATGTGGTTAAACTCAATGATAACTATAATACTCTTGTATTTTCATGCACCAGTTTTAGCACACTTCCAGTTAATTGAAAAATACTTCAGGTTGCTTAATGTGATTTAGTATCAGTGATAAGTGTTTCACTCTAGTTTCTGTTACTGTAATACTTCTTATTATTATGGATAATGTTTTATTTTATTTTGTAACAGTCATGATCTAACAACAATATATATGTTATATTTGTTTATAGGTATGGCTAGAGGTAGAGGTCGTGGCAAATCCTCAGGTAGGAGTAATCCTACTATTCGTCTAAGCATGCCAACTATTCCCATGCCCACTATAGATTCTCCTCAACAAGGTGGTACCCCAACCATTGAAATGCCAACTCAAAGTATCAGTCCAACCATCTCTAAGACACCTTCAGCTACACCAAATCAAAATATCCTAATAGGTCAGGGTCTGTCTACTCAGAGCAACCCAGCGGATCATACCAACACAGTTGTTGCTACACAAAATCAGAGTAACCTAATAGGTCAGGGTATGTCTTCTCAGAGTAACCCAACTGATCATAGCAACACAACTGCTGAAGGTGAATCTAGTAGTAGCCATACACAGACCCTTGTCTTTCTAACTCATGCAGGGTTAGTCCATTATTTTGCTTTTATTCTTATAACTTGTTTCTAAGAAAGGAATATTGTTCTAATATCCTGTCATTTCTCCACTTTAAGTTGCAGCTGCCTATTTTTAAAGTGTATTTGTACCTCTGAAATCTGGAAAATCTTGTCTCTAGTTTGTTGAATGTGCTACCTCTGAAATCTGGAAATTTAGTTGTTTGGTGTAAATGTGCTACCTCTAAAATCTAGGAAATCTAGTGAAGTAATGTTTATGTTGTGGCTGCCTATTTTAGAAGTGTATTTGTACCTCTGAAATCTGGAAAATCTTGTCTCTTATTTGTTGAATGTATTCTCTACCACAATCCGCTCTACTGTTGGTCTATTTCAAGTTGTTCTAACATTAATGACCATCACCTCTACCAAGTTGGGTACTCAAAAAAATTTCATCTTTTTAAATTTTGGGTGCAAATTTTGTAGTTTCAAGAATGGTACATATAGCAGCTGATTCTGCTTATACGTCCCCCCTTTATTCCCCTGCTTTGAAATTAGTTTTGGGTTTTAGCAGCATCTGACTATTATTGGAGTGGCAAATGATATTGGGGAGAATGTGGATATTCTTCCAGGCATAGCTTGCAAAAAGTTTCCACCTTGGATTATTTTGCTTGTAGGTCTCTGCCTTTTTTTCCCTATGGTGTTCTTTGGCTTTATGTCTATCAAACTGTGATGTCCTTGCCTTACTGGGTTGTTAGTTCTTGATTTCTTTTGCTTCTTTTCTTTCTTTTTACAGTTTAAGTCCTGCCTTGCCTGATCTTCCTCCTATTATAGTATCTATTTTAACTGGTCTCTTTTTATTACAGTGGATTTGTTGTTGTTGTTGTATTTAACTGGTCTCTTTTATGTCAGATACATGTATTACTTTTGATTTATGATAACCCTCCTAATAACCTCTTCAACTTTATACAGGTTGGAACCTTCTTAAACATGCTCTAATTTCATTTCCAAGTCTTTCAAAAGTGAAGTTGATCCTAATGGAATCAACTGGAAAGGTGTCTCAAATGATGTAAGAAATGGTTATTTTGGAGAATTCAAGGTATAGCTTTTCATCATTAGCGAGTTTAGTAAGTGTATTAACATTTATAGATAGGACATTAATGTATTACTTTCAATATTTATTTCAGAAAAAATTCTATTGGGATGTTTCCATTAGTGAAAATGAAGTGAAGAGACATTGGTTAGTTAAGGCTGCAATAAAATACAAGAATTTCATTTCTAAAATAAAAGTGGAAGGAGTTAGGATAGGTTTTGTATCTGAACATGTGTGGGAAAGATGGATGCAACTTTGGGGAAGTGATGAGTGTATTAAGAAGTCAGAAATACATGCAAAGCATCGTCGTGGTGGCCGTGAAGCTGCTGTTGGGACTCACACGGGCGGCTCTATCTCAATTGAGAATATCGCAACAAACTTGTGAGTATATATCTTATGAACTTTTTAACTAACATCTTCTTGTATGGTATATGTTTGTATTTGAACACATACTATGCAACAAATTTGATTATATCTAATAATTAAGTGAGTTTTTTTATAGGCTATTGAAAAAGGTCGAGATCCAACACCAAGTAAGTTACATTTGCACGTTCATACACATGGTCAAGATGGAAAATCATTTGTTGGTGAGCGTTCTCGAATTGTCCATGTAAGTCTAAAACTTTATAGCCTATCCAAAAATGTATATGTCATGTCTCAGGCATTGTTTTGAGTGCGTTCTCGAGCTTTTGTAGTCGTGCTTTATAGCGTATTTGTTGCTGCTGTTTTGGTATAATGCAAATGTTGTTTTGATGCTTTTCCGCTGCAATTTAGTGTTGTTTTAGTACAATTCTAGTGTTATTTTGGTGCGACTCTAGTGCAGTTGTTTTCAGTGCTTTTCCTGTCATGTTTTAGAGCGTATTTGTTGCTGCTGTTTTGGTATAATGCAGGTGGTGTTTTGATGCTTTTCCAGTGCAATTTTAGTGTTGTTTTAGTAAGATTCTAGTGTTGTTTGAGTGTGACTCTAGTTCAGTTGTTTCTGGTGCTTTTCTAGTCGTGTTTTAGAGCGTATTTGTTGCTGCTATTTTGGTATAATGCAGGTGTTGATTTGATGTTTTTCTTCTGCAATTTTAGTGTTGTTTTAGTACGATTCTAGTGTTGTTTTAGTGTGACTCTAGTGCAATTGTTTTGGGTGCAATTCTAGTCGTGTTTTAGAGAGTATTTGTTGCTGCTGTTTTTGTATAATGCAGGTGTTGTTTTGATGCTTTTCTGCTGCAATTTTAGTGTCGTTTTAGTACGATTCTAGTGTGACTCTAGTGCAGTTGTTTTTGGTGCCTTTCTAGTCGTGTTTTAGAGCATATTTGTTGTTGCTATTTTGGTGCAATTCTAGTCCAATATGCCACTGAAGTCGCAGCTTATGTTGAGTCCAATAAGATCAAGAAACATACTGTGTTGAGCTGCATATTTATCCCAACTTATTTTGCTTTTGCCTCTCCTAAGAGCATTGCCATAGCTTGCCATGATCCTATGACACACTGAACATGAAAATTAACACAATCAGAAAGGTATCATTTAGTCATTTGCTATTCTTGTTTATGATATTTTATCAGATGCATTAATTTGTATACCATGATTTCTTAACCATTAGTTTGTTGTCAATTGCATTATTCACAAAAATTACTTGAAATGGTTTCATATATATGATTGAAGTTGACTAAAGATCATGTTTATGGTCTCATAATTTAAGTTATGAATATTAACTGTCTTAGTACATATATCTGCTAGCCTTTGCACAACAAAAAACAGTCTAGGAATCTAGTGTTGCTGCAAGTCTGGTACTTTTTTGAGGAACATATAAAGACATCTATGAGTAGAGGAACATATGCCATAGTAAGGATGTAATTCGGGTGATGTTTCGAGGCTTTTCTTGTGCAATTTTAGTGTTGTTTAGGTGAGATTCTAGTGTGTACCTGGAGCTGTTTTGAGGCTTTTTCTTACATTATTTTTTCCCTTCAGAAGTTGTGTACTTAAGGAATGTGTAAAAGGCAGTGCCTGCGTGATTTCTGGTTAGAATAGTTGATTGGTGGAGTCCTTTTATCAGTGTTATGTATAGTTTAAGTTGGTAGAGTAGCCTGTTTCACGTGATCTTTTAGTGGGCAAATGTGACAATTTTGGCATTTATGCTAAGAATTGTGCTCAACAATGTCCATTTACATCTCAGCAGTGGAATGGTCGAGGGATTTCAAGTTCTTTTAAATTATGAAAATGTGAAACTTGATGATTTCACACACCCATAAACAATAATATAAGATGTTCTACCATTTCAATTATCTTGTAAGATATAACATTGTCAATTCAATTGTCTATGGTAGTTGTGGATTGAAAACCACAGGGTAAATATCATGCTAGAATTATACCTGGAGTTGTATGTCCTTTGCCTTCAAAAATTGTTTTGTTCCTTTTCTTTAACTCATTTCCTCTACTTATTATAGGAAAAATATGAAGAAATATTAAGGGAAAAAACAGTGTCTCAAACTGATATTGATCAATGTGAAGCATATTACCAAGCTGCGGGGGGAGAAAAGAAAAGAACAGTATATGGTCTTGGATCTGAAGTTAAAAACTACTACAAGCAGAACTCTTGTGGCTCATCATCATTACCACCTTCATTTTCTCAAGCAACATTGACAATAAATATGGATGAGTTTGTAAAGCAAATGATGTATGCACTAACTAATCATCTTCTTCCTATTCTTGTTGAGCAGGTGCAAACAAGTATTACTCCCGCAGTGCCTCCTGCTACTACTAATGTATATGAGGTTGATCCCTCAATTTCAAGTGATGATATCCCTTAGTCTCCCTCAACTTTAATTTTTGATATTATGTTTTTTTGAGAACTACAAATTGTGTAGTAACAATTTTTTATGAACCTATAGAGGTTCATTTAAGAATAGTTTTATAGATTGTTTTGGATATTTTGAACCAAAAATGTGGGGTTTGGATTTCACTTTTTATATATTTTGAACCGTCTATGAGTATTATTTTTTATTAATGTTGGTTTGTATGGAGTATTTAGTAATTTATATTGAATTCATTTCAGCAGTGCATATTTAAAATAAATAAATCAAATAGTTTTAGAAGAAATTTTTTTTAACACCAAATATAGTGACTATTTGGTTTTGCTATGAAAAGAATGTTGGCGACGGACTAGCGACGGACTATGTTATGACGGACTAGCAACATATATTTCGTCGCAAATTTATTTAGGATGACGAAATGAATTATGAAATTAGTAACAACACTATACAAATATAATGATGAATCAGTCTGTTGCTAACAAGTGGCCATGGAAATCTTTCGTCACTAATACATTGCTAAACTTGCGATGAAACTCATTATTTCATCTTAGAATTATGAAATTAGCAACGAAACTATATAAATATAATGACGAATCATTCCATCGCTAACAACTGGCAACAAAAAGCTTTCGTCACTAAGACGTTGCTAAACTTGCGACAAAACTCATTTTTTCATCACTAAGCGATTATTAACGAGCATAATGGCAACAGTCAAAAATCTGTCGCTAATCATGTTTAGTGATGGAATATCATAGATTAGCGACGGATTTTGCCTGTCGGTAAACACATATTTTTTTTGTAGTGAATCTTTAACCCCCATATCGGACACACCCAAAACAAACTTACTAAACTTAGCCCTTGAATCAGTAACCATTGATGGAGCATACTTATAAAATTGAAGTGAACTTTAGAGAATATTCCCTCACACTCATACTTCCTTGTCGAAGGTTAACGAACTCAAGAACCTTGGCTTCTCTCATCTCAAGGGAAAAGAACCTATCAAGAAAGGCGACCTTAAACTTCTCCCAATCAAGAGGACCCAAATCTTTCGGTCTCCCTTCTTTCCATTGGTTAAACAATATTTGAGCCACACCCTTTAGTTGATAAGTAGCCAACTCCGCCTTTTCCACCGGTGTAACTCCCATGATCATCAAAACCTTATAGACCTCATCAATAAGCTCTTAAGGATCTTCCTCAACTTTGGAACCATGAAACTTCAGAGGATTCATCCTTGTGAAGTCCCTCACTATCGAAGCTGCAGTACCCACATTTGGGTTCATGGGAACCACTACCTCCCTATTGGCTTGGGCCGTCATGGCTTGAGCCAATACTTGAAAAGCAGCCCTAAACTTTGCATTTGACACTTGCTCAGCCGAAGGATCGACCAGAATATGAGGAGCTTTTTGTTCCACATTCTCCCTCACATTCCTTCTAGTATAAGCTCTTTGAGAGGCCATATCTTGAAGAACATAAGATAAGGATTAGGAGAGAGACCTTATAGAGATAAATTCTATCCACGACATAGGAGTAATGAAAGAAGTGGAGTTTCTGAATCATCTTGTAGCCTCTTTATGGCGCGTTTCATACTCATGAACAAGACTCTACTAGACGTGGCTTATGAGATATCCTAGGACCATTCTAAACCTTATGCTCTGATTGCCAAGTTTGTCACAACCCAAGGGTACCCTCTAGATGTAACTTGGCATATAGAACCCCGAAGGACTCAAGTCACTTAGGTCTCATAACATATGAAATATAACAATTAGAGTAAAACAACAATCCAAGTCCAAAACATTTTATAAAGCAAAGTGGAAGTCTAATACACTTGTCTCATCATAGCCATCTAATATAATAGAATGAAATTGGGCCTAGCCCATACATGATGTTCAAGAGATAAAATACATGAAGGAAAGTAAAACAACAAAACTCTATCCTCGAAGCATGAGGACTCACCAAAGCTTGTGAATATCTCAAATCAACCTATAGCCACGAAACTGAGTACCCTGGTTGCCGGACCCTACATTTGGGGAAATGTAAGCAAGAGTATGCGTTAGTAAAAAACAATGTACCAAGTATGATAGCCATGCATAAAACATTTAATCATGCTAAAAGGGACATTTCATTTGATGACATGCAATTGACCAAGCTTTAATATAAAATAGTTATAAAACATAAGTCATAAAATCATGGTCAATGTAAGCTAACTTCACCTTTAAAACCTTTGAACACATATGTGATACTTCTTGAAGTAACCTTAGTTCATTATTACTTGTGGGGAATTAGCCTTAACCGACATAGACACCATGTGAGTTATAACATGATCCATGATGTCTCCCACACCGAAAATTATTTTCCTACTTGCCAAGGTAAGGACCATGAACTTCTAGCTTAAGTGGATATACTAGATAATCAACCTATTGGGGCACACAATTAAGGGATAAGAAGATTGCTACTAGAAACTCGACCTCTACTAACAGAGGAGCTTCCATCTCATGAGATTTCTTCTAGAAATCCGGCCTCTACTAATGGGAGAGCTTCCATCCCATCATCAATAGCCACTCAGTTCTAAGGACAAATCCTACGGAATAGTAATTTCTTACTTGAATTCATTTAATCATGGAAAGGTGCCCTTTGACAACCAAACGAAGCTACTTCATTAGGATATCTCGTACTCTTTGATTCAATTAGGCGAGAAAGCCTTTCACACCATGCTAGTATGTGCTTATGAGAATATCCTTTCACAACACAACATCATCATTAGTACTTTACTCTCAAAGCACCCTTAAAATATTTGCATAGATTTAATAAAACAATGCATAAGTCCATAATATACCTCTTGAGGTTCAAAACATACTTTCAATCATCAACTCTTAGAAAACATGGGTTAGATATGGATTTAATCATAAATACAAGTAAAGCTTGCAGTACATGCTCAATTTCATAAAACTCTTCCTTTATACTCAAATACCCACATCATATGATTTGTAACTTGAAAACATGGAGATTACATGGTTCATGGGGAAATCATCATAAAATAATCATATTTCATCAATTCATGCATAAGATATCATAATTCAATCATTTAAATCAATAATGAAAAGAACCCATGATAATTGTAGAAAACCCAAACTCAATTGGGGAATTCTACCTTTTGAAATAGAGGAATTTAGGAACTTCATGAATGGAAGGAATCCATAAATAAAAACTATCATACCTTGAATACAAAAACTAGCCTTCAATAGAGGAATTGAGTCCTTGACTTGAAACCCTAGGTTGAATCCTTCTTCTTCTTCAAGTTTCTAGAGAGAAATATTTGGAGAGGAGATTTTGTTTTCTTTTGTGAATTTGGAAGAATGAAGTGAATGGGTTAATTTGGGCATTGAAAAAGCTTAAATATGGGTCTTAGTGAAGGGTAAAATGATGTAGTATAGGGACTAATTAATTAGTAAAAGACCAAACTACCTCTGAACTAACTGTTAGTTGTCACCGACCTACCAACCGACGGACCGTGGTATGACGCACGACCCGTCATGGTGGACAGAGACTTTTGCTTGCCATACGGACCTCTCGACCATGTTTCATGGACCCACCGATGGTCCATAGCTCTAGTCATGGTTCCCACCTTGGACCATTTCTGAGTGGCCAATCCATGGACCCACCTACGGTCCTTGATTCAACCCACATGCCGTGGTTTGGTATCGTGGAAGGCACCTGGAAAATGCTGAAATCTGATATGGTGTCCTCTTTCAGATTTGGGGTGTTACAACCAGAAATGAGGTCGAGAGGAGGAGAGTTGCACCGGTGGACAGTTCTCCGGTGGTAGATGTGGAGATGTTGCAGAAGGACATAGCCCCTCTAACTCAGGCCGGTGAGCCTTCAGGTACCCCTGATACTTTTACTTCTGTTCCTTTTTGTTCTGCTGTTGCTATTACTTCCACTGCTGCTGCTTCCCGGCCCCTATTGACCTAGGATATGCTGTTCAAGATGGGCCACCTGGCCCAATTTGCTGATGTTCGTGGCTCTTGGGTAGAGGCTGCTGTCCCTGGGATGATTGAGAGGGCCATTGATGTCGCCTTAGCTCCCATCCAGACTGAGTTGAGAGAGCATTGTGAGTTGATCAGTGCGCATGGTTTATCATTAGATGCCCTCATGGTTAGAGTGGAGGCATGTGTGCAGGGTATGAGCTAATTTGCGGATGTGATGGCCTTGAGAGATGATATTACTAGTTTGAGACGTGATGAGGATGAGCACAAATCCATGGATCTGTCTATGTTCTTCGGCATGATGGACCTTCTCGAGGTTCCGAGTACAGACTTGCCAACCATTTCTGAAATTCCTCCGGCTACTATGACTAGATATGTTGTTGTGGTTCATGAAGATGCCGAGTCAGATGCTTCTGAGACTCATGATGAGGAGCTTGGTACACGTGATGCAACAGTGTATTCAGACCGCGAGGACTTAGAGGGTGCGATGGATCAGGCACCTGTGGAGGCCTCTCTTCGGGATACATGTATGGTGGGCTGCAGTAAAGCGAATGGAGCAGACCTGGGCACTGATGCCCAGATTGAGGGAGTTACAAATATGCATAGTTCACCTTAGGCTTTGCCTGACCGGGGGGGGGGGGGTCTTGACTCTCCTCATTTATATTTTGAGACTTTCTTTTTATTTATTTAACATTGAAGAGAATAGTCAGTTTCGTTGGCGGGGTGAGCTATCTTTATACCTGCCTCTTTTGGGTTATTTTTGTGTTTTTGTGAATGTTTGAT
The DNA here is from genome assembly GCA_029582685.1 of Solanum piurae. NCBI lineage: Eukaryota > Viridiplantae > Streptophyta > Magnoliopsida > Solanales > Solanaceae > Solanum > Solanum piurae. The sequence continues at coordinate 14,987 of JAJOOO010024923.1, read as the reverse complement.
TTTTGTGATAGCTTGTTGTGCTTATAATGTGTGATTATGGATTTTAGTTTTAATGTGAATGTTGGTTGGTTTTTTATCCAATTTTGAAATTCCGTCTGTTGCTCTTTGTGAATATGGTTGTCTCTTGCATATTTGAGTATCAGTTACGTTCATTATCGATGACTTGAATAGTGTTCTTGATCGAACGATATGTTTGTGCAATTCCAACGAGGCAAATTTGAGTTGCATAAGTCATGTGTGAACTCTTAGCATCTCATTGTGATAGGCTGGTTTTTTAAATGAATAATGTTATGATCGTTGCACGTGAGCTAAACTTGTAGAATCTTGTTTGATGATTGTGTTTAATGCCATGTGTGGTGAGATAGCCTTGAAATATATAGTTGGTAATACCTAGAACTTACCCCGTTAGTCCAATTGACAAATGTAGGCGAATGATAGATATGATCTTAGGCATAATTTTTGGAGAGTGAACCAAATTTCTATTATACCTCATTGTGACCACCTTGTGAGAGTGGGAACCTATCTTGGCACCGTTTGAGCCTAAACTTTTCTTTGAATGAAACATGAGAACAATTGACCTATTTTTTCCATCACCTAAAACCTTCGTGAAGCATTGGTCCATTTGAATAGCCAACTTAGGCCAAAAGCCTATGTTGGGGGTGTGGTGAAAAGGAGAAAAATCAAGAAGTTGTGAAAAATTTCCCTTGATGGATTGTATTGAACAAGATGAAACCCCTCAATAAAAAAAGAAAGAAAAGCAAAAGAAGAAAAAGAAACAAAATGTTGCAATAAAGTTTGTGCGATGGACAAAAGAAATTGGGTATCCAAGGAATCATGCTTAAAAGAACATATGGTGGATTATTAAAACTAAAAGGAGTGAAAGAGACGGAGAAAAAGTGAAATGCAGGCATGCTTCATGAAGGTAGAAGTCACTAAGCCAAAATGATCATACCTTCACCCTAAGCCCTATTACAAGCCTTGAAAGACCATTGTGATTTTGATTGAGCTTAATGTCATGTTGATTTGAAAATACGGGTAAGCCTATGGGTAGAATAATGCATGTGTTTATCTTTGAGAGTTTGAGAGTTGCTTTCAATTCCTTAATTCTAAATTTTTGATGAGCTTTATGAGAGCATGAAATCATTCTTGATGTGAGGGCATTCAAATGCTTTTGTTGAGCTTGAATTTGCATTCGAAGCAAGCATTGTGAGCTTGAGTTGTATTGGATGATGGCTAGTCACAGTTTGAAACTTGTAGTGCACAATTGAACATTGCATGAGTAGATTGAACCTCTTGTGTGCATCCATGTTGTGTCTTGAGTAACACTATTAGTAGACATCTTTGTTGAACTAATTGATCTTGTGTTTTACTTGAGGAAAAGAAAAAGTTTAAGTAGAGGGGTGTTGATGAGTCAGGATTTTAACTCATTTAGGGCTTAATTCTAGAGTTTTAGTGTCCTCGATGCCTAAAAGAGCAAGGCAAGGACACTAACGGTCAGAAAGGAGCAAAAAAGCTGAAAAAGTTGAAGAAAAGAAAGACTAATGATCTCTAAAGCAACTCGGCGAGTCACCGAGTAGTTCTTCAGCTCGCCAAAAGTTCCAGCATGCCACAGTTGGACAAAGAAAACTCGGTGTTTGAAATGGTGAATCGACGAGGGAAATTCTGATCGCCTAAAGTCAAAGAGAGAAAGTGTGGAAAATCCAATCCGAGAAGGCTATAGATGGGAACACTCAGTAAATCACCGAATTCGTCGGTGAGGCTCGACTTATTTCGCCGAGTGGCTCTGAAACTGAAAATCTGGAAGGCTATAAATGTGATTTTAAAAAGAGATTTCCAGAGTTCTGAAGTTTCCGACGATAGTTTTGAGTTTTTGAGAGTTTCTACATTGGGTTTTTGATACCTAACACTGTTCTTGAAGTTTTTGAGTAGATTTTTAGGGTTTTATTGTTTTTGAAGTTATTTCGAGAATTGGGAAGACTTGTATATTGTTAACCAAGCTAATAGAAAACTTAATGGGTAATTATTTCTTGCTCTTTACTATGTGTTGCTAAAATCCCCATTCTTGGGGTGTGATTATGTGATTGAATGCTTAAATTAGCTTATGCGTGTTAGTATTTACTGATTTAATTGTTGATTTGAAGTGGGTTCAGTTAGTAGTTCAATTTTAATTGATGAATTGTAGTTGCAAATACAGTTCTAGCATAGTATTCTAAGCTTGCTTGAGAAAGAGCTTTTAGAGTTAAAGCTATTAATTGATGATTGTAGTGATTGGGTTATTGTGGAATTAGCTTTAGAAAGTGGCTTTAAACTTAATTCTACCGATCTAGCTTGAAAGAGTAGATTAATTAAAGTATTGGGATGTTTATCTTGGTTATGCTAGTCGAGGTTCGAGAGAACTAGCTTGATTCGTGATAGTTGATTGAGAAATGGCTATTACACCTAAAGTTTATACGACCCACTAAGATTCAACGACTTTTAGTAATTATTAATCACCCATATAGCGAAATCGGTGTTTAATTGATCACATCCCCAAGGGTACCTCTCTACTTGATTACCTTATGTGTTTGTAGTTGTTAATTGAACTCTCTAATCCCCCCAATTGACATTATTTGTCAAACCCCTTCCATTTACTTTAATTGCTTCAAAAATGTCTACTTCTATAATCGATTAGAACACTCATTTCACTTCGTAACTGAATTCTTTACCGTATCACTCTATGTGGGATCGACCCCAACTCTTCGTTGGGTTTATACTTGATTGCGACTGCGTATGCTTAGAATCGGATGAACTGTAGTTGAATGTTATCAAACATAAGTTCGCTTAAGCGACCCCCACCTTTTTTACCAGGTCGCAACAGAGAACCCCACTTCATCGCTTAAGTGGCCAATTTAATTTGGTTGGTTGTTAGAATAAGTGAATCCCAAAATATGTAGGCGTGACATCTAGAGCTCCTTTTCATCCAGGTTTTGATTCTTTTCAGATTTTGTGCATCATTTTCCATCCCAGCAACAAACATTTTAAATTATCGCAACTCAAAGAATAATTAGCCTTTTCTACTTTGAGTTCCACAAAATCATAAGAGAAAAACCTCAAATGAGGGCAAATTGACCACTCATCCATGCATGCATGTGTAAATATGAGAATGACAAAATGCATGAACCATGAGAAACTAATACCTGAAGATAGAGTAGGAGCGGAGGGAAATAGATGAGGATAATAGGACATTATATATCTTTCGGCTTCCCAAGTATCACCCTTAACTAATTGATTCCTCCAGTGAACCTTCATAGAAGAACCTTCCTTATTTCCAACTTCTTGACTTGTCGGTCTAAAATCTCAATCGGAACCTCTTTATAAGTAAGATTCTTTTTAAATCCCAAATATTCTAAATGTATAATGGATATCAGACCTCTAACACACTTTTTCAATAAAGAGACATGGAATATTGAATGTACCGATGCTAAATCATTAGGCAATTCAAGTTCATAGGCAACCTTGCCAGTACGCCTCAACATTGTATATGGGCCCACATACCGAGGACTAAGCTTCCCTTTCTTTCAAAATCTCATGACACCACCATTCATGGGTGAAATTTCCAGGTAGACCAAATCATCAACATCAAATTCTAGTTCTCTTCTTCTAATATGGGAATAGGATTTTATTCAACTTTGAGCCGTTTGCAACATCTCAAGAATAAGTCAAACCTTTTCCATAGACTCATGTACTAACTTAGGCCCTATGAAAGAAAATTCACAAACATTAAAACAATAAATAGGAGACCTACATATCCTACCATAAAGAGCCTATTACAGTGTTATGTCAATGCTAGAATGATATCTATTATTATAAACAAACTCAATCAAAGGCAAATGATTATCCCAATTTCCCTTGATGTAAATTACATAAGATCTTAGCATGTATTTTAAGGTTTTAATGGTACGCGCAACTTTCCTATCGATTTGAGAATGAAAATTCTTGCAAAGCTTTACTTGAGTACCTAAGACCTTTCCGAAATGAATTTCAAAACTGAGATGTAAATTGAGTACCTCGATTAGAGATAGTGGATAACGACACTCAATTCAATCTTACAATATCACTAATGTAAATCTGGGCATGGTCTTACGATTAGAGTGAAGTCTTAACAGGAAAAAAGTGAGTAGATTTTGTCATTTAGTCCACTATGACCCAAATCGAGTCAAACTGTCGATAAGTGTGGGTTAAACCCATAATAAAGTGCATATTAATTCTTCCCACTTGCATATAGGAATACTAATGTTTTGAGCTAAACCACGCGATTTCTGATGCTCAACTTTCACTTGTTGACATTTCGGACATTTAGCCACAATTTTTTGAATATCATTCTTCATCCCCTTTCACTAGACTTCCCACAAATCATGATACATCTTAGTGTCTCCGGTGAATAGAATACCGAGAACTATGAGCTTCTGTCAGAATAAAATTTCTTAACTCATCAATATTTGGAACGTATAATCCACCTTATATTGAAAGACACCATCTCTCCCTTGGGAGAAAGCCTCATTGTCTTTTTTGGAAACCGACTTCTTCAACTCAACCATTATCAGATCAATATATTTCATAGTTTCCACAACCTATACAAAAGACGATTCTGAACAATTTTAAACAAGAACACCACCCTTATTAGAATCAACAAACCAATACTAACTCGGACCAACCTTTGAACAACCCAAACTAACTCCTTCTTATCATCTTCAACATGAGTAACACTAAACATCAATAATCGACTAAGAGCATCCACAACCATATTTGCCTTACCGGGATGGTATAGGACACTCATGTTGTAATATTTAAACAAATCAAACCACCTCTTTTGGCAAATATTTATATCTTTTTGAGTGAACACACAATTATAACTTTTGTGGTCAGTGAATACATCTACATGAACACCATACAAGTAATTTCTCCAAACCATTAGAGAAAACATCACCACTACCAACTCTAAATCATACGTCAGATAATTATTTTGATGCACGTTCAATTGCCTTGAAGCATTAGCAATGACTTTTCCATGTTGCATCAAGACAACCAAGACCAATGTGAAGAATAAAAATAAACCACAAAACCATCTGATCCTTCTAGTTATGTCAATATAGGAGTCAAGGTTAGTATATCCTTCAGCTCTTGGAAAGTCTTCTACCATAGAAATTTCACTTTCTTTTATGTCAATGACGTCAAAGGTAATGCAATAGAGGAAAATCCTTTCATAAACCGAAATAGTATCCAAACCAACCAAAAAAAACTCTGTATATATGAAGCGGATAGAATTCTTGGCCAATTGTTAACCCCATCGGTTTTGTTAGGATCAACTTGAATACCTTCACTGGTGGCAGTATCGACAACGAAAGCAAGAGACCTCAACAAAAACTCACACTTCCTAATTAAGCATACAATTCCCTATCCTTGAGAATTTGAAACACAATCCTCAAATGCTCAACTTGTTAATCCTAATTCCCTGAATAAATAAAGATATCATCAATAAACACCATAAAAAATATGTCAAGATATTTCTTAAAACCCATATTAATCAAATTCATAAACACCATTGATGCATTAGTCAAACCAAACAACATTATCAAAAACACATAATGACCATACCGAGTTTTAAAAACCATCTTTAGAATGTCATTCTCCTTCACCCTCAATTGGTGATAACGCGACAGAAGGCCAATCTTTGAAAAGTAATTATCTCATTGGAAATGATAAAACAAGTCAACAATCCTAAGAATAGAATACTTATTCTTAATGGTAACCTTTTTGAATTGTTGATAATCAATGCACATTCATAGAGAACCATTCTTCTTTCGAACAAATAACACCAGAGCACCCTATGGTTAGATACTTGGTCTTATAACACCCTTATCCAATAAGTTTTGCAATTGGTCCTTTAGGTAATTTAGTTCTGCCAGGTCTATAAAATAACAAGGTATAGAGATTGACAATGTATCTGGGAGAAAGTCAATACCGAAGTCTATCTCCCTTTCAGGAGGAATACCGAGAAGATCATCGGGAAACATTTCTGAAAACTCATTTACAATAGGAACTGACTCTAGATTAAGGGTGTTAATATCTAGATCCCTAACCCAAACAAGATGATAAATGCAACCCTTAAAAATCATTTTCCTAGCTTTTAGGCAAGATAGAAACTGACCTATAACAACATAATTACCCCCTTCCCATGAAATGATCGGTTCATTGGGATCCATCAAAGTTACAAATCAAGTCCTATAATCTACTGAACAATCACATGGATGAAGGCAATCCATCTCAAGAATAACATCAAAACCTAACATAAAAAGCTCAACAAGATCAACACCAGTGACTCTTTGAGAAATGAAAAAAAGACAACTTCTATAGACTCTCTTAGCCACAATAGCATCACCCACAGTAGTAGAGACATGTAAAGGATTAGATAAAATTATTGAACCAACATCAAATCTCATGGCCACATAAGGAGTAACAAATGATAAGGTAGCCCCTAGATCAAATAAAATATAAACATTAAGATGAAAGACTCTCAACATACCGGTCACCACATCTGGAGAACCATCATAATCTATTTGAGTCTGAATATCATAGAATCTAATTTGCTTTGGAGCACTCAAATTAGAATCACAAGGTTGAACTTTCCTACCATTCCTTCCCTTAGTAGAATGCAATGGGTAATCTCTCATCTTGTGACCACCCTTTCCACACTTAAATCAAATATTTGTACTGACTAAAAACTTGTCATCATTCAACTTACCACCTAGTGCAAATGGGGTTGAAGATCGATTACCACAATTTTCTCCTTAAAGCTTAGGGTTAGACACCCTATCTTTGTTGAATTTAGCAGCCGTAACATTAGAGAAATTTGACTTGAAAACTTTTCCCGAAATGGAGGATGCCCTTGTCCACCGGATATAGAATTAGAAAAGTTACCATCGCCGATGCCCTTTTTGACTCTTTTGCCCTTACCTTGTGCTTTTCCTCTTCAATTTGTTGGTAATGTATAATTAAACGGTAAATATACATCTCCTTGATAAACAAGGTGGTACGACATTCTTTGAAAATAAAGTCGGATGCACCCGGCACAAACTTACTCATCCTTGCCCTAGATTCAGCAAGCATAGTTGGAGCATATTTAGCGTGTTGTGTGAACTTCAAGACATACTCATTCCCACGTATATTTTCTTGTTAGATGTTAATGAACTCAAGCACTTTAACTCTGGTCATTTCAAGAGGAAAGAAACAATAAAGAAAAGCTCCCTTGAATTTCTCCTAATCAAGAGGAACCACATCAACCACCATCTCACTTTTCCATTGTCAAACAACACTTGAGCAACACTATTGAGTTTATAAGTGGCAACCTCTGTCTTCTCAAATGTCAAAAAATCTATAATACCTACTATCTTGTAAATATCATCAATGAACTTATTAAGATCCTCATCAACCTTACAAACATGGAATTATGGACGATTCATCCTAGGAAAGTCCCTTATCCTTGCCTCCACCGTACATATATTGAGGTTCACGGGAGAATTCCCCTATTTATTGACTTGGACCATCATCGCTTGAGCCAACATTTTGAAAGCGGCTCAAAATTTGGCATGAGTCACTTCCTCGGCCAAGGTATCAACCAAAACTTGAGAAAGCTCGGGCTAAACATTGTCCTTACCCGCATTCCTTCGCACATAAGCTCTTCGAAGGAACATGTCTTGGAAAGGATTGAACACAATTAAGGATAAGGACCACTATAGAGATAGACTCTATGAAATAACATTAGAGTAATGAAAGAAGTAAAGTTTCCTAAATTCTTTTTAGTCTCCTATTCATAAATGTGGAATTCTTCACACTAATGAAGAAGACTCGACTCAATGCGGCTTATCAGACATCCTAGGACCTTTTCTAAGATCTTATGCTCTGAATAAAAAATTTGTCATGACCGAAAGTACACCCTAGATGTGACATGATGTATAAGACCCAGAGAGGCCGTACATAAGCAACTTGGCATACAAATACACATCGTAATAGAAAAAGTAATGCATTTCATATGGATAATAGAGTTTTACATTTAAAAGTGAAAGCATAACATAATATTAACAAGCCTTTCTACAAAATCAAAGAAGTGGTCAGGATGTAACCCTACACCACATAAAAGATCTTAATATAAGTAAATAAAGAAATAATAAAGTCACATTTTTCTCAGAACATGATGACTCATAAAGTCTTGAAATCTCTTTCCGCTTCTAGACATTAACGGAGGGAGACGAGTCATCAAGCCCTACATTAGTAAAAAAATTAATAGCACTAGTATATATTAGTACATGGACTGTACTAAGTATGAGGAAAATGCAATAAAACATGAAACATGATTATAAGAGAACATAATCAAAATAATGGAATGCATGACCAAGATAAACATCGTAAAACTTTAAAGAGATATCCTAAATCACGAATATGGTGAATTGATTTTTTAATCATCACTAAAGATTCATAAAACATTTAGAAGCAACTTAGTTCATTTTATTGGATATTTACTATTAACGACATAGACCATATGAGCGATAACATGGAATCTGGTGTCTTGCTTGCACACCAACAATAGATGTTACCTGCCAAGTCAAGGACCATAAATTTATACTTTAGGTGGATCCACTAGCTATGTCACTTAAGACAACCTACGGGTGCATGTAGTTAGGGATAGATAGATTGCTTCGAAAGACTTGACCTCTACTAATGGGAGAGCCTCTTTCTCAATATTCTCTCTGAGCTAAGTAAAATCCCAAAAGAATAGTCATAAGCATGCACATATCTTAATCCATAGAAAATCACAATTAAGTTACTAATCCAAGCTAAAACATCATAGACTAGCTCATTAAATCTTGAGTATAAGTGAGAAAACCTTTCATCAAACCATGATTTCTTATTGTGAGATAACCTTTCATAATTTCATTGATGCCAATCTAAGTAGCCTAGATCATAAAACAATCTTTTTTATAAATCATGTGTAAGTTCATGAAAACATCATTCATAGATTCTTAACTTCTTTATAAGTTTATGTAAATTAGTGTTCATATTCAAAATCAAGATGAATGAATGGGTTCACATGGAATTGCTTGAAAAAAATGTAATTGAGTCTAATCAATCTTAATAAGATCAAAATCAATCAATTAAATCCATACAAATAGAACCCATGAGGAATTGAATGAAACCAAACAAACATAATTGAAATTGACTTGAAGAGATTTGGAATCCTTAGGGCTCAATGGGTGAATGGAACCCATTTATGAAGTCCTGCATACCTTGATCTTGAAGCCCTAAGATTTGATGAAGAATGGAGGTTTGTACTTGAAGAACCCTAGTTTGTCAGAGAGGACTTTGGAGAAAACCTTGGAGGGGGTTTGGGGAACACTCAAAGGGTGAAGGATTGTTATAGGGATGTGTAAAATAATGTAATATATCAATTACAAGTAAAGGAACATACCCAAATACCCTTTAAAACTGTTGGATTGATCCTACGGTACATAGCTACAGATTGTACTGGTCAATCAGAGACCAAGTAGCGGAGCCTTAAATTTAAACCAACATAGACGAGACCTTTATACGGCTCGTACGACTTCCTACTGTCTGTAGACCTAAACCGTAGAGTTCAACATTCACTCCAAAATTTTTCTAGGTTTGGAACACTTCAACTCGACCTTTCTATGGTTCGTCAAAATTCTTATGGTTCATTCTATACATCCGTAGATCAACATTAGAAACTTAATTTCCCAAAAATTCAACTCCAGGTCTACGACTCTCTTCCTACGGCCCTTAAAAATTCCTACAGTCTGTTGGTTGAACTCTGATGAGTCCACGATTTGGACTCATTTAGGGATTTATTTGAATAGATTTAGTGTCGCCAAATGCATATTTTGTACCAATAACTGATGTAAATCCTTGATTTTTTGGTATTTGGATTGAGGAACAAAGCATGGACACTAATGAGCAAAAAGAAACAAGGTAGCTGAAAGAACAAAGAAAAAAAGGCTTGAGGATCGCCTTATCCATTGGGCGAGTCGCCGAATGGCCATTGCCTTGCGTAATGTTCCAGTGTGCCAAGCCCTGAAGGAAAAAAATCAAGTCGATGATAGAAAAAAACAGTCAGCGAGTTACTGAACGGTTCCGTGATGCAGTGCTAGATCGCCCAAAGTTACATAACTCAAGGATGCTAAAGGCCAAAGCAGAAAGGTGATGGAATTGACCAAAGGGTGGATCGCCGAGTGGATCGGTGATCCTGGCTTATTGCGCCGTATGGTCCTTCGCAACACATTTTTGGTGACTACAAATACGTTTTTAAATGATCAAATTTATATGCAATTAGACATTATTATTGATTTTGTTCAGTTTTCAAGTTGAGAGCTTAGAACTGAGTTTGGAGACAATATTTCCTTAGCTTTGAAGATTTGAAGATTTTCATTTATGAGAAATTGGAAGTGAGTGTTGAAGATTCTTCATCTTAGACCTTTGTAAAGACAATATTAATCTTACCCAGTTGATGGAAACATAATTTGGTAACGGTTTTTACCTTTTTATGATGTCTAGCTAAAACCCCAATTCTTGGGGTGTGATTATGGGTTGATTTAGCTGTTGGGTATTGTTAATTGCTAGTGTAAATGCTGTTTAAAAGTGATGTCATTCAGTAATTGTGGCTTAATCTAAAGGATTGTAGTTGCAAATGCAACTCTACCTTCATGCTTTTGGCTTGCTCGAGAGAGAGGTTTTAAAACAAAAATTATTGATTTGATGGTCTGTGGGTATTGGGTTGTCATGGGTTTAGCTCGAGAGACTAAATCCTATACCCTTTCCACACATTCAGCTCGAGAGAGTGAATGGACTAAAGCGAAGGCTGCTCTTAATTGCTTCTTATTGGTGTGCGAGAGAAACCAATTTGATTCGGCGTAAATTATTCGAGAGAAAGTGTATCCCCACTAAAGTTTAGCTTATTCACCGATTTACAACTATTCACTATTGATTGCAATCACCCATTTGTCTACCTTAGCCCATAATCCAATCATATCCCAAGAACCTGTCTCCATATTTGTTCTTTTTGTGTTATTTGCTGTTGTACTTGATAGTTGAAACCAAACCCCCCTGTTATTTGACACTTGTGTCACCCCAAACTTGAACCATGCTTTTATTTGTAAATGTTTTTACCTATGATTGAATTGAGCATATTAATGCTTTTCTATTGATTCTCAAATACGTAACACTCCTTTGAGACTCGACCCCAACTCACTTAGTTGGGTTATATTACTAACCAACAATCGTTGATGCTTAGTATTGGATGAAGTGTCTTTGAAACGTTATTAATCAAAATGCGCCGCTACTGAGGAGTGGTATTATTTGAGAATTTTTAGGTTAAGCTGAATTTTGTTCTTGTTAGTCATAGTAAACTTACTTAATTTTTAGTTTTGGATTTTGTGTTGTTGTTTTGAGCAAAGACTTGGAGCATATTTGGTAGCAACAGGAACCCAATGGATCACCCTCTTTCGAGATTAATGATGTTTACGGATAACATCCTAAATTTCAAGCAATTGGAAGGTGAGTCCATGTATGAGTTGTGGCAAAGGTTTAAAATCCTATTGCAGTAATGCCCAACTCATCAAATTCCAGATAAACTACTTCTTGAATGTTTCTACTGGGGTCTTCACCTCGAAAATAGAATAATGGCTGATCAACTCTCTTCGGGCTGCTTGATGCGACATTCCTATGAGACCACAACTGAACTCCTTGATTGTGTGGTCAAACAAAACCAACAAGGAGAAGATGGAGAAAGAAAAGGACCAAGGCTTGGGAACTTTGCTAGGTCAACTGGATACCTTGGCCCAAAAGTTCAAGGCCTTGGAGGTGCTGTCCAAAAAGAAGGACAAGTACATACCCCCTCACGAGCATCGAAAGAAGAAGAAACAAGAGGGCGGGAAAATTGAAGAGGTCCTCTTACTCAATCTACACAAAGTCGAAAAACACGACAGAGTGTTGGAAGAGATAAGAGAGAATGTCTTGATGCTAAACCATATGAAAGCCTCTCATTTTATGCTCATTCAGCTACTAGGGTCCCAAATGGACCAGATGTTGTCTTCTCTCTACCCAGAGCCAAAAGAGGGGTGGCCTTATAAACCTCACTATTGGAACTTAAGTAGGGAGTTGTGTCGTGACACGACATTAACTAAGGTGCTTCTTGGGAGGCAACACAAGTGTTTATCGCTTTAATTTTCTTTAATAAATAATGGTGTGTTGATTGTGCAGGTCGAAGTGTGGATAGTGTTTGAAAAGTGCTGGTTGGCGAGCTAAAGGTCCAGTCGCCGAAGAGCTCGGCAATCTCGATGATGAGTCTACAATTTGGACTCATTTAGGGCTATATTTTGATAGATTTAGTGTCCCCAAATGCATATTTTGTCTCAATAACTGATGTAAATCCTTAAGTTCCAGGTATTTGAATTGAGAGACAAAGCATTGACACTATCAAGAAAAAAGGAACACAGAGGCTGAAAGAAAGTAGAAATGAAGGTCTGAGGATCACCTAATGCATTATGCGAGTTGCCGAATGTCCTTAATCCCATCTAAATTTCCAGTGTGCTGATCCCTGAAGGAAAAGATCAACTCGGCGATGAAAAGGAGCAATCGGTGCATCGCCGAACAGTTCTGCGAAGCAGCTTCATATCGCCTAATTATTCAGAACGCAAAGACGCTGAAGGCAATAGTAGAAAGGCGATGAACCATACTAAAGGGCGGATCACCGAGTATGTCGGCGATCTCGACTAACTGCGTTGAGTGGTCCTTCGCAGCACAAATATTCGAACACTATACATACCTATTTGAATTGTTAGCTTAGTATCAAGAAAACCAGAAATATAGAAACAAAACTTTAGAACAAAATATTGAATTTTTGGACATTTTTGAGTTTTAGAGTTTTTGGGGAGACATTGTTCTTGAGCTTTGGAGATTTTGAAGGTTTTCAATTCCAAGAAATTGAAAGTGGGTCTTGAAGAATCTTTCATCCTTGACGTGTTTAAAGACAATTTATCGTACCCATTTGATGGAAACACTTATCGATTTTTTATCTCTTTTTCATGTCTAGCTAAAACCCTAATTCTTGGGGTGTGATTTTGTGAATATGGGTTAAATTTACTGTTGGGTATTTCTCATTGATAGTATATTTTCTGTTTAAATGTGATTTCGTTTAGTAGTTGTGTTTGAACTTAATGGGATTGTAGTTGTGAATACGATTTCATCTTGGTGTAAAGTCTTGCTCGAGAGAGAGGTTTTAAAACCAAGACTACTAAATAGATAGCTTTGTGGTTATTAGGTCGTCGTGGGTTCAGCTCGAGAGACTGAATGCAAGACCTTCTCCCACACATTCAGCTCCAGAGAGTGAATGGGCTAAGGCGAAGGTTGTACTTAATTGCTGCAACTCGGTGTTCGAGAGAAACTGAGTTGATTCTGGGTAAATTGTTCGAGAGAAAATTTACCCCCATTAAAGTCTAGCTTAGTTACAAATGTTCAGCGATTTACTATCAATAGCATTTACCCGATTGTTTATTTTATCCCATATTCCTATCACATCCCAAGAATATCGTCTCCCTATTTCGCATCTTTATATTTTTACTATTTTTGTTTATTATTGATAACAAAATCTCCCATTGATAATTGATATTCGTGTCACCTTTAGATTTAGAATGTTTTTATTCATTAATATTTATAGCTATGATTAATTAGAACTTAGTTTTACTTTACTATTTGATTCTCGATTGTTAACTGCTCCCTTTGGACTCGACCCCAACCCATTCGGTTGGGTTATATTACTACTCACGATCGTAAGCTCTTAGAATTGGAAGAAGAGTCTTGATCACGTGAAGCATCAAAATGGCGCCGCTGCCGGAGAGTCGTGTTAGTTGACAATTTTTATTTAAGTAAATTTTTTGTTCTTATTAGTTGTAGTTCTACTTAGTTAATTTTTAGTTTTGTTTTTGTTTGTTGGTGAGTAGATGGATTTTCCTCCGTTAGAATTAATGATGTTTCGGGATAAAATTCTAACCTTCCCTTCATGAGTCATGGTTAATGTAACACCCCCTCAAAATGAAGTAGGATAAAGTAGAGCCTCACATGGGTTTTATGCATTAACAACTTGTTAAAATAATGAAGAATAGCCTTGTTAGTCAGTTTTAAAGAGTTTGGAAGTCAAACGTCAAAGGACGACCAAGACGTTCGGAAACTAGTCTTTTACGTGTTGGTGTGTTCTAGTATGTTGCTCATGTTTTTATGTGTTGTTTGGAGTCTAAAATCAGTGGAGGTGACCCTAGTGTCTTAATAAATGTTTTTAGGGTCAAAACGTTTGGATACGACACCCTGGGGGCCACCCTAATGGACCCCGAGGAGGACCCCAACCTTGGCAAAGCAAGCTGCCAAGGCAGCTTGGAGTTTGCTCATGGAGGGAGCATCTCCGCGTCGCGGACCTGCTCCACCTATGGCCAAAAAGTTTGGTCCGCGTCGCAGACACATCGCGGACTCTACTGTCTCAAAATTTAATTTATGAAAACTTGCGGGAACACCTCCGCGTCGCGAACTTGTTTCCCAACGAAATCTGAGAAAATAGAACTCACGTTTGACTTGTTTAAATTGTCCAACTAAGTGAAGGGTAGTTTGGGTACTTTGGGGAATTATTATAAATGGTTATTTTACCTATTTAGTGTATTTTAAGTTGGTTAAAATCCCAAAAGCCTAGAATTAGACCACATTCTTCAATTGACCCTTCCCTCTCAAAAATAGATTCTCTCAAAACTCCATTGAAGACCTTGATGAAGCTCAAGCAAGAAGATGGGTTTTCAACTTATTTCTTCTTCAATTTCATGGGTCTTCCATAATTAAGGTATGGTAACTCTTGATTCTTGAATAACCTCTCATTCAAGGAGTTCTATCAAAGATTTTCA
>JAJOOO010024922.1:0-22070 GCA_029582685.1 Solanum piurae | reverse complement strand
ATATATATATATATATATATATATATATATATATATATATATATATAAACTTCCTTACATATCAACATATATTGTCCATAGAGTGGGGGAACTTTAATTTGCATCATGAATTATTATATACTTGTGTTGACATCAATTTTTGCTTTGATTTTTCTAGCAAAATTGTCCAGTAGGGGCACCAAAAAACTTCCACCAGGTCCATCACCATGGCCAATTATTGGGAACTTTCATTTGTTAGGTGCAAAACCCCATGTATCACTGGCCAATCTTGCAAAAACTTATGGTCCAATTATGAGTTTAAAAATAGGACAAATGACCACAGTGGTCATTTCTTCATCAATCATGGCAAAACAAGTCCTTCAAAAACAAGACTTAGCCTTTTCAAGTAGATTTACTCCTAAGGTAGCTCAAGCACAAAACTATTGGGATTTTTCTGTGGTATGGCTTCCTGTTTGTCCTCAATGGAGAACAATTAGGAGAATTTTGAACACAAATATCTTTTCTTACAAAAGGCTTGATGCAAATCAACATCTAAGGTCTCAAAAAGTGAAAGAATTGATTGCTTATTGTGAAAAATGTAGTCAACAAGGTGAAGCTTTGGATGTACGTCATGTTGCTTTCAAGACTATTCTCAATATGTTGTCAAACACCCTTTTCTCCAAGGACTTGGTTGACCATTTATCGGATTCAAAGGTAGGGCTCACTTGTTTTGATCATTTTTTCTTTTGTATGCATTAGATATAACTATTTTCAAAATTTAAAGGTCGAGTTGAAGGACGTGATCTTTGGCATCATTCATGAGGTTGGTAAGATCAACCTAGCGGATTTTTTTCCCATACTATAAAAGATTGATCCTCAAAGAATAAGGTATCATGGAAACATCTATATTGGTAAGTTGTTTAAGCTTTTTGATTATTTGATAAATGAGCGACTGGAGGAAAAGAAAACGAACCATGATGAAAAGAGTGATGTTTTAGAAGTGCTTCTCAACCACAGTGCACAAAATCCGAAAGAGACGGATCAAAATCATATAAAATCCATGCTCCTAGTTCGTGCTCTTCTCTTTTATTCTTTTAATTTTAATTATCAATATAAAATGATTTTTCAAGTTTATCTAAGAGAATTATAAAACCTTACCGGACTTAATTGTTGGTGGTACTGATACATCTACAATTACATTAGAATGGGCAATGACAGAAATACTAAGACAACCAGAGATTATAAAGAAACCCCAAGCTGAGCTTGCACAAGTCGTTGGAAAAGGAAAATCGATAGAAGAAGTTGATGTATCCCGACTCCCTTACTTGCAATTTATCGTCAAAGAAACATTAAGAATTCACCCACCAACTCCATTCTTAGTCCCCCGTAGTGTAGACCAAGATGTTGAATTGTGTGACTATATCATCCCCAAGGATTCACTAGTACTACTCAACGCGTGGGCAATTGGTCGAGATTCTACTTTTTGGGAGGAACCTTTGGTATTTAAACCTGAGAGATTCCAGAGTTTAAAATTAGATGTGCGAGGAAGAGATTTTGAATTGATTCCATTTGGTGCTGGTCGAAGAATATATCCTGGCTTGCCACTTGCATTGAGAATGGTCC
The DNA here is from genome assembly GCA_029582685.1 of Solanum piurae. Classification (NCBI taxonomy): domain Eukaryota; kingdom Viridiplantae; phylum Streptophyta; class Magnoliopsida; order Solanales; family Solanaceae; genus Solanum; species Solanum piurae. Next base: position 20,468 of record JAJOOO010024922.1, on the reverse strand, counting down.
CGGTAATGCTGGGCTCGATGTTGAATTCGTTCAATTGGAAACTTGACTCTGGCATTGTGCCAGACATGGAGGAGAATTTTGGTGTCATCTTAAGCAAAGCTCATCCTTTGCGAGCTATCCCATCTCCACTTTGATGTTGTCGGTAGGTCAATAAATACTTATCTATACTCGAGTTTACACCAAATAATATATCTAACATTCACGACTGGTATGATGTAAACATTGAGTCCGAGTAAGTTTTATCATTTTCTTTAAACCATAGGAGAATAAAAGTAAGAATAGAATCATGATGATTATAAAAGAATAATAATAAGTCTTCGCAAGGATGAATTATCTATCTTTTTTACCACTGTTGAAGTATAAACATTTAATTTACAAAGTGAAATTTTATTGAGAAATTCTACTTTTTCTTACTTTGTTTAAATTTTCTATTTATATAGCTAAAATAAATAGTATTTTAACTAAGTTAGGAAGATTTTCTCCAAAAAAGAAAAAGAAATACATAGTTAGAAACAAATGATCATTTTATTTAAAAAAAAATTTCTTGAAAAAAAATACGAAGTATATATTAAAAAAAGAGTAATACAATTAAAGCTAAAAACAAGAAGAAGAAGATTATATTAATTATGTGAAAATTAATAGTTGAAATATACCCTACTTAAAAAAGTAACAAAAGAGAGACGGGATTTAATCACTTGACAAAAAGGAGTAAAGACCAACTCTCAACTAATGCAACACTCAATCTCTTTTCAACATGTGTGCCTTAAGATAATACTAGCATAGGCGGACCCACATGTTTAGGTGGGGGCACGTGCATATGTTGACTTCATAAAAAATCATGTGTATATATGTATATCTATCTCGAGAAGTTGATATATAACTAACGTGTAACAGTGCATCTGTTGGTAAATTTTAGAAGTATGAGTTATTAGAAAGCAAAGAAGTCAAGAAGAATATTGGTAGAAGAATATTTTATTGATGTCTTCAGATTACATTTATAAGACTGGAATTGAAAAACAGAAAGCAGTAAACCACGACTAGCATATTCCTAACTCACTAACTTACTCTTAAATAATAGGAATAGATGGCTAACAACTAATTGACTAAGTCTTATATCTAATATAAAGCAGTAAAAGTAAAATTAATTGTAGTTGAAAAAGCAAATTCCTAACACTTCTCCTTGCTTTGGAAACTGCAAACTCCAATTTTCTGTCTGAGAAGCTGAAACTTGCTGACTGGTAAAGGCTTAGTGAATATATCAGCCAATTGTTCTTCCGTCTTGCAGTATACAAGAGTTATATCTCCATCTTTTTGCACTTCTCTCAAGAAAAAGAACTTGATTTTGAAGTGCTTAGTTCTTCCATGAAACACAGGATTGTGAGATATAGCTATTGCTGCTTCATTGTCCACGAACACTTTATGCTTCCACTTGGTTTCATATGCAAATCAACCAGAATTTTCTTCAGCCACAATGCTTGATTTACTGCTGCTGCAGCTGCCATAAACTCAGCTTTGGCAGTAGATTGAGCTACAATATCTTGTTTCTTACAATTCCATGAGAAAATTCCAGAACCAAGACTAAAACAGTACCCTGAAGTACTCTTTGCATCATCCTCGGAACCGCCCCAATCACTGTCGGAATACCCACAAAGCTTCACAGGTTGACTCTTCTTAAACTTGACTTCATAGGTGATGGTTCCTTTGATGTATCGCACAACTCTTTTGGCTGCCTGCAAATGTACTTCACTAGGACAATGCATGAATCTTGATAAAACACTTACAACATTCAATATATCGGGTCTTGTTGCTGTAAGATACATTAAACACCCAATGAAACTTCTGAAGTATGTCTCATCCAACTTTTCGGCTCCATCATCTTTACTTAGTTTTTCCTTTTGGTTCATGGGAGTACTAATCTCTTTGCAATTTTTCATTTTGAATTTCTTGAGAATTTCCTTTGCGTACTTTTTCTGGCAAACGAGAAACTCATATTTTCCTTGTGTAATCTCCATTCCAAGGAAATATGTCATAAGACCAAGATCAGACATTTCAAAAGCTTGCATCATATCTTGCTTGAACTCATCAATTAGCTTTTCACTGCTCTTTGTAATCAAAAGGTCATCCACATAAAGAGAAACAACAAGAATCTCACTGCTATTATGTTTAACGTACAGTATGTATTCTGAAAGAATCTTTTCAAAATTGAGACCGAGCAAATAATCATCTATTCGACTATACCAAGCTCTTGGTGCCTGTTTTAAGCCATAAAGAGCTTTATGTAGTCGATAGACTTTATCTTCCTTTCCATCTATAACAAACCCTTTAGGTTGCTCAACATAAATTTCTTCTTCAAGAATGCCACTAAGAAATGCTGATTTGACATCCATCTGATGCACTTTCCTGGCACATTGTGCAGAAATAGTTATATAAGCAATCTGATCGTGTCAAGCCTAGCAACTGAAGCAAAAGTGTTAGAATAATCTACACAAAAAATCTATGCATAACCCTTAACTACAAGCCTTGCTTTATGCTTGTTGATTGAATCATCAACATTTAGCTTAGTTCAGAACACCCACTTTACCCCAATTACTTTTCTGCCTTGAGGTTTGTCAACAAGCTGCCACATATCATTTTTTCGATCATAAACATCTCCTCCTCCATTGCATTTCTCCACTTGGGGTCATTGAGAGCATCTTTAGGGTTAGCAGGTTCACGAATCGCAACATTGCATCTCTTATAAATATCATAAAGCAATCAAGTTCCCCTAACTGGTGGATCATTGTCCCTTTCATTTAACCACGAGCTTGTTTTTTGGACGGAATTCCTTGAGTCATCCCAATCCCATTCTTCATTCTCCATGAAGTGGCCATCTCTGCTGATAACTATCTTCTCACCTTCAGGTTGAAAGATTTTGTACGCTTTTGAAACATTACTGTACCCAATAAAAATACCCGGGGCAGCCTTCTTATCTAGTTTATCCCGTTTGACCTGAGGTACATAGGTAAAACAAAGACAACCAAACACTTTAAGAAAATGCAGCGGAGGCTTGTATCCATACCATGCTTCAAAAGGAGTTTGATCTTTCACAACTTTTGAGGGAAGTCGATTTTGTAGGAACACAGCTGTATGTGCTGCCTCTGCCCAAAACATCTTTGGCAAATTCTTTTCGTGCAACATACATCTTGCCATCTCCATGATAAATCTGTTTCTTCTTTCACTAACTCCATTTTGTTCTGGAGTATAAGGAGCAGTAAGTTGACGTTCAATCCCTGCTTCTTCACAAAATAGATCAAACTGATGAGAAGTGTACTCCTTGCCATTGTCAGATCGTAAAATCTGAATTTTGCAGCAACTTTCATTTTCCAACTTCGCTTTCAACTTCCAAAAAATGCTCTTGACCTCCGATTTGTACTTTAAAAAATAAATCCAGCACATTCGGGTCAGATCATCAATAAAAATAACATAATAAAGACTACCTTTAAGTGAAGGAGTCCTTTGGGGTCCTCCAATATCGGTGTGAACCAGCTGCAACTTTCTTGTTGCTCTCCAAGTTGCCTTTGGGAATGGAAGTCTACTTTGTTTTCCAAATTGACAAGCCCGACAATTTTCAGAACTCACTCCCAGTTTAGAAAGGTTCTCGACTATCATCAATTCTTGCATTTTGAGAAGCCCTTGATAATGATAGTGTTCGAGTCTCTTATGCCATAACTAGGAAGCATTTTCTCTTGCCGAATACATCACTCGTTCTTCCTCCAATGGATTTAATGAGAAGCTTATGCCTCTCATTTTGACTTTAAACAAGTCATGTCCTGAGGCTTCCTTGATCAAGCAATGTTTATCTTCGAAATACAATTTGAAACCTTTTTCTAATAATTGACCAACACTTAACAAGTTCTGATCTAAATCTGGTACATAAAGAACATCGGAAATTGCTTTAGTACCTGATTGTGTTTCAACTGTAATATTTCCCATTCCTTTTGCCGAAATATGACCGTCATGACCTATTCTGACTTTTGTAACTCCAGTAGGCTTCAAGTCTTTAAAGTGCTTTTTGTCATAAGTCATATGGTTTGTGCATCCGCTATCAATCAGCCAAGCCTCAGTTGAAACATTGCTTGCAAAACACGATGCCACAAAGAGTTAATCCTCTTCCTGTTCATTAACAACCTGGGCGTCTGCGTCTTGCTGCTGCAATTTATTATTGCAGATAATTACTTCATGCCCGAGTTGGTTGCACTTACTGCATTTACCATCCGGCCTTTTCCAACACTTATACGACGCGTGCCCATTCTTTCCACAATGCTTACAAGGAGGATAGTTTCCTTTAAAGCTACCTGCTTTGCTTTTGTTGTTGTAGCGAGCTGTTCCTTCTTCATTTGTTGGCTGGTTCTTCTTGTTGTTTTTCTTTTTGTATCTTCCACTCTCTTCATGTTTGGCCGCCAATGCTCCCTCTCTAATTCCATCTTCTCTCATAACCCTTCTTTGTTCTTGAGCCTGCAAGGAATTCAATAATTCCGCCAAAGTGATTTTTGACAGATCCTTGGAGTTCTCCAAAGTGGCAATGGTGTCTTCAAATCTTTCAGGTACAGTAACAAGAATCTTTTCAACAATACGCGAGTCTTTAAACTCAGAACCAAGTAATCTTACTTTGTTTGCTATGCTCATAAGCCTGTCAGAGTATTCTTTAATGGTTTCCGATTCTTTCATATTCTGTAACTCAAAGTCTCTAATGAGATTCAGCACTTGCATACCTTTGATACGGTCATCTCCTTCATATTCTGCCTTGAGATAATCCCAGATGGATTTTACTGATTTTAGAGACATGATACGAGTGAAAATTGTTGAAGAGACTGTTGAAAAAAGACATGTCTTTGCCTTAGATTTTCTGGTTTTCTTGTCCTTGTGCTTTTTGAGTTGAGCCATTATTGGGTTTCTAGGTAGCGGAAGAACTCATAGTCTTCTTCGATTGCCTCCCAAAGATCTAAAACTTCGAGATAAGCTTCCATCCTCACTGCCCACATGTGAAAATTTTCACCATTGAAGACATGAGGTGCCATTGCCGAGAAACTTGAGCTTTCTTCCATTTTTAATCTTTTGTTGTTTCTAGTTGTGGTTCTTGAGTCACTTGAAACAATCACTCACAGAAATACCCACGGATCCCGCAAGATAAAAAGGCTCTAGATACCAATTGTTGGTAAATTTTAGAAGTATGAGTTATTAGAAAGTAAAGAAGTCAAGAAGAATATTGGTAGAAGAACATTTTATTGATTTCTTCAAATTACATTTATCATACTGGAATTGAAAAACAGAAAGCAGTAAACCACGACTAGCATATTCCTAACTCACTAACTTACTATTAAATAATAGGAATAGATGGCTAACAACTAATTAATTGACTAAGTCTTATCTATTATAAAGCAGTAAAAGTAAAATTAACTGCAGTTGAAAAAGCAAATTCCTAACAACATCCATATATAGAAAGCTCAGAAGTGTACCTTGGGTCACTGGTTCAAGCCGATGCACCTACTCGCGTGACCAGGGGTTGATCCCAACTAGAATCTCATATCACTGTTTTTATTATGATTTTCTTTTTAATTTAAAGGGCTTATTTATGACATCTAAATCTAAATTGCTAGATAGGGAATTCGAACTCATGACCATCCACTATAACAAACTCGCCTGGATCGTTGAGCTATCACACTCAATTGTTTTAAGAAAGTTAAAGTCTACATATTACCTAATAGGCTTAAACTCATATCCGTTAATCGTCGTTGAAAAAGTTCCTCTAATACCTAAATTAAGATAATACAAGGAACTTGCAATTTTCAAATCCTAGATTCACCTCTGATTATACTAAATATCCTTTAAAAATTATACGAATAATATATCAAGTTTAATCAGATGACCATAGGTTCACGTGACCCGTTTTTAAGTATTAATTCCCCACTAATTCCTCCATCCTTAACTAAAGATTTCTGGTTTGAACCTTGAAAATGAAGAAAATCCTGGTAGCAAATTAAAGTGCTCCCCTTTCTAGACTTTACACGCCGCGAATCTAGATTTAATAGTGATTTTCAGATATTAGATTATTTTTTAAAGGTCATGCAACACATATAAATTGGAAGAGCTTGCGACTTTCTTACCCATATCATGGATTACCATACACTTATGATGGGATTAGTTTTTGCGTTGATCAGTTTTCTTTATGTTAAAGCAAAAATATGCAGCAAAGGAAACAAAAACCTTCCAGCAGGGCCTTTTCTCAAAGTTCAATGACATATTTGAGCTTTTTTTCCAAATAATAAGAGACAAACGTGCAACACACATTTCTAGAGACTAGTATATAAAAAGAAGTATTGTGCAACTTCGTTACATATCAACTTTGTGAATAGTACTATTTTAAACAAAGTTGAAGGAAAAGAGTGGGAGAGGTTTGCATCATGAATTATTATATACTTGTGTTGACATCAATTTTTGCTTTGATTTTTCTCTATACTCTAGCAAAATTGTCCAGTAGGGGCACCAAGAAACTTCCACCAGGACAATCACCATGGCCAATTGTTGGAAGTCTTCACTTGTTAGGTGCAAAACCCCATGTATCACTATCCAATCTTGCAAAAATATATGGTCCAATTATGAGTTTAAAAATAGGACAAATAACAATAGTGGTCATTTCTTCATCAGCTATGGCAAAACAAGTCCTTCAAAAACAAGACTTACCCTTTTCTTCTAGATTTATCCCTAATGCCCTTCAAGCACAAAACTATTGCAAATTTTTCTATGTCATGGCTTCCTGTTTGTCTTCAATGGCGAACGCTAAGGAGAATATTGAACAAACATATCGTCTTGTCCAATAAGCTTGATGCAAATCAACGTCTAAGGTCTCAAAAGGTGAAAGAAATGATTGCTTATTGTGAAAAATGTTGTCAACAAGGTAAAGTTGTGGATATAGGTCAAGTTGCTTTCAAGACTAGTCTCAATTTGTTGTCAAATACCCTTTTCTCCAAGGATTTGGCTCACCCTTTTTCGGATTCAGAGGTACGTAGAGTTGAATAGCTGCTGACCCTGAACCCTGAACCCTGAATCATTTTTTTACTTTTTTTTCTTTTCTGAATGATGCATTAGATATACTACAATGTTGATATAACTGTTTTCAAAATTTAAAGGTTGAGTTGAAGGATGTGATTTGGGGCATCATACATGAGGCTGGTAAGATCAACCTAGTGGATATTTTTCCCATACTTGAAAATATCGACCCTCAAAGAATAAAGTATCGCACAAACATCCATTTTACAAAGTTGTTTAAATTTTTTGGTGATTTGATCAATGAGCGGTTGGAGGAAAAAAAAAAGAACCACGGTGAAAAGAGTGACGTTTTGAAAATGTTTCTCAACCACGGTGCAGAAAATCCTAAAGAGTTCGATGAGAATTACATAAAATCCACATTCCTGGTTTGTGTTCTTCTCTTTAATTATCCTTTAAATTTTAGAGATGCAAATTTTCATCCTTTTCTCATATTGATAGCTAGTTGTGTCGATGCATTGCATAGGATAGCATGAAAATGCATTTTAAGTTTATTTGAGATATATAGTGACAAAATGTTACAGGACTTATTTATTGGTGGTACTGATACAACTACAAGCACATTAGAATGGGAAATGGCGGAAACACTTAGACAACTAGAGATTATGAAGAAAGCCCAATCTGAGCTTGCACAAGTCGTTGGAAAAGGAAAACCAATAGAAGAAGCTGATGTATCCCGACTCCCTTACTTGCAATTTATTGTAAAAGAAACATTAAGAATGCACCCTCCAGCTCCATTCTTAATCCCCCGCAAAGTAGATCAAGATGTTGAATTGTGTGACTATATCATCCCTAAGGGTTCACTGGTACTAGTAAACGTGTGGGCTATTGGTCGAGATTCTACTTGTTGGGAGGAGCCTTTTGTGTTTAAGCCCGAGAGATTTCAGAGTTTAGAATTGTATGTGCGAGGAAAAGATTTTGAATTGCTTCCATTTGGTTCTGGCCGAAGAATATGCCCTGGCTTGCCACTAGCATTGGGAATTGTTCCAATAACGTTGGGCTCAATTTTGAATTCGTTCAATTGGAAAACTGAGTCTGGCATTGAGCCAAAAGATTTAGACATGAATGAGAAATTTGGTTTCATCACACCCAAAGCTCATCCCTTACTAGCTATCCCATCTCCTCTTCGATGTTATCAATCCGTCAATAAATACTTATAATCGATACTCGAGTTTACACCAAATCATATATCTGACGTTCACTGTTGGTATGATGTAAACATTGAGTAAGCGTAAGTAATTTTATCATTTTCTTATTTTTGTACAAGAAGAAGAGTACAAGTTTTTCGATTTCAGTCTATCGTGCTAGTTACATACAATGTTATGATGGTATGAACAATAAACTTGCGATTCTCTTTGTACAATTAATTTTAAAACACTAAGAATTATTATTGCTTTATCAAATATGTGTGATTCAATCTTTTTTTTTGTTGGTTGGACAAAAGTACTGAAGAATCATCCTTTTAGAAAAATTGACATTGTCTAAGTCAGTTTGCACGTTTTTCAAGTATAAATGTCGAGTAATTCTATCCAGCAAAACTAAGATAAAGCGGAAATATTCTTTTGTACTTAATTTATACTTAAACTTTAGGTCATAAATGTTAGGCTTCATGAGTACAAGCCAAGCTAGAAGAATCATACATAATGATCCGTTTGTATCTGATAAAGCAAAATCATATGATATGATATGATGATGATGTGTCTTATAAAGCAAAATCATATGATATTGTGAATAACTTCGACACAATTTAATAAATCTAAGAGTAAAGTGATGAACTATCAAGTCTTTTGGACAGATTAATTTGAAGTGGAAGACCAGCCTCAAATTCACCAAATTAATCTACTTGAGCCATTCTTCTTTTTTAATTATTTTAATTTGTAAAAGGAAGTTTGAGGACGCATGATAACTCAACTGTCTTTTTGGTTTTTATAACTTTTTATCATATGTGATATTGACATAGTGTATGTAATAAATTCAGTGATGATTATAGAATATCTTATTTTTTCAAGTTTTTCAATAGTTAAACTAAATAAACTTTGATCAATAATTAAAATTAAACTAAATTTTAATTTTTAAATATTGAAATGATAATCAAATTTAGTTCTCAATTAGTTAAATTCAGAGAAACAAACATGACAACTGTTTTGAGATCGAATGAGCATGTGGCTATTTCATGAATAAAAATAGTTATTATAGACCAGAAAGGTTCCACCAAAGTCAGGCCTTAGTACTTACTCTACACATCCATTTCCACACTATGCTAGTAAATAATAGAACCAAAAAAGTCAACCTACAACTTATTGTTATTCACATTGCCTATTATTTTTGGAATATATATAAACTTCCCTACATAGCAACATTGTCAATAGAGTGAAGGAGCTTTGCATCATGAATTATTATATACTTGTGTTGACATTGATTTTTCTCTATACTCTAGCAAAATTCTCCAGTAGGGGCACCAAAAAACTTCCACCAGGGCCATCACCATGGGAAATTATTGGAAATCTTCACTTGTTAGTTACAAAACCCCATGTATCACTAGCCAATCTTGCAAAAAAATATGGTCCAATTATGAGATTAAAAATAGGACAAGCAACAATAGTGGTCATTTCTTCATCAATCATGGCAAAACAAGTTCTTAAAAATCAAGACTTAGACTTTTCTACTAGATTTGTTCCTAATGTAGTTCAAACACAAAACTATTGTAATTTTTCTTTGGTATGGCTTCCTGTTTGTCCTCAATGGAGAACAATTAGGAGAATTTTGAACACAAATATCTTTTCTTACAATAGGCTTGATGCAAATCAACATCTAAGGTCTCAAAAAGTGAAAGAATTGATTGCTTATTGTGAAAAATGTAGTCAACAAGGTGAAGCTTTGGACGTAGGTCAAGTTGCTTACAACACTGTTATCAATATGTTGTCAAACACCTTTTTCTCCAAGGACTTGGTTGGCTATTTATCGGATTCAAAGGTAGGAATTGTTTTGATTTTTTTCTTTTGTATTGAATGATGCATTAGATATAACTATTTTCAAAATTTAAAGGTCGAGTTGAAGGACACGCTCGTTGGCTTCAAACATGTGGCTGGTAAGATCAACCTAGCGGATTTTTTTCTCATACAGGAAAAGATTGATCCTCAAAGAATAAGGTATGACGGAAACATCTATATTGGTAAGTTGTTTAAACTTTTTGATGATTTGGTAAATGAGCGACTGGAGGAAAGAAAACGAACCATGATGAAAAGAGTGATGTTTTGGAAGCGCTTCTCAACCACAGTGCACAAAATCCCAAAGAGATCGATCAAAATCATATAAAATCCATGTTCCTGGTTCGTGCTCTTCTCTTTTATTCTTTTAATTATTAAATATGCTAGTTAGTTAAAATAATTTTTCAAGTTTATCTAAGAGAATTATAAAACGTTACAGGACTAAATTGTTGGTGGTACTGATACATGTACAATTACATTTACTCTCTTTTGTTACTTTTTTAAGTAGGGTATTTTTCAACTATTAATTTTCACATGGATGTCACTGTTTTTATTATGATTTTTTTTTTTTAATTTAAAGGGCTTATTTATGAAATCTAAATCTAAATTGCTAGATAGGGGATTCTAACTGATCATGACCATTCACTATAACCAAAGAAAGTCTGATTGATTGTATTAATCGGTCTGTGTTCTATATTTGACTTCCCTAGCCAAGATAGCAGATCCATGTAGTAACTCTTTTCCATGTCATTTTCCGTCTTGTTAATCTTAAAATTTTCAATAGTTCATGATAATTTAATTTGTTTAAAATATGAAGTGAAAAAAATGGTGAGAAATTTTTAAATATTTTTCAAATAATGAAATTTTGATACCTTTTTTAAGTGGAAAAATATATAATTTCCCTTGTTAATCTTTAACTTTTAACTAACACAGTTCAAATTTCCAACTAACACTTGTATGTTACTTCCTTTAATAAAAAATAAGCAAAATTTTTGTAGAGATTGAGGCCTTAACAGACATGTAAACGGAGTAACTCTTAGTAAGAAACGCTTTCCACTTTATGGCTCCCAAGGTATTATATTAAGATTTAAATATTATATTAATGAACATATTATTTTAAGAAAATTATGTGATGGTTGATGACGGTGATGACTAGTGAGGATGGTTATAGATGCCAATTTGGATGATGCTGACTAATATTAGCTAGTGGTGATGCTGATAGTTGATAGTTGTGGTAGATAATATTTCCTTCGTCCCATTTTATATGACAAGATCGGACACGGAATTTAAGAAATAAATAAAGATTTTGAAATATTTACCAAATTGCCCTTTAAAAAGTAGACTGACTTTTCTCTCTCCTCATAAATATATTGGAGTACTATTTTTAAGATTAAGTTGGACCAACAAAGGTAAAAGAGAAATTTTACATTTAAAGACTTACCATATAAGGAAATGTGATATTTTTTTTAGACTGACCAAAAAAGAAATAGTGCCACATAAAATGGGACGGAGAGAATACTAATAATTAATGGCAATGGTAAATAAATTATATAATAACGATTGTTGGCTATGCATATTGGGTTGACTGATGCTAATAGGTGATTGTTGTGGTAATGGTGGTTAGTAATGATGTTGACAACTAATTATAGTGATAGATAGTAATGGTGATTGTCGCTGAGGATGGTGGTTGATGGTGGTGACACACGTAGTTGATAATGGTGAATGGTAGTGAGAGTGACTGATATATGGTGAATAGTGATGGTAGCAGTGAATGAATGAAATTGACGAACCATCTTTTTTGTCGAAATATGTAAATAGGTACTTTAATGATATTAAAACTCCATAACAAATATCAATGATTCAAATTCTTTTAGACCGGTTAATTAGTAGAGATATAATAAAAACATGTACACATAATGATCAAGACCTAAATGATTAAGATTTGGACCATTAGGCGTCAAGCGGAAGCCAGCAAAGCAAACCTCAATAGACTATGAATAAGAAGACAAACGAGAAATATACTAAAAGACACGAAAATTTAACGTGATTCGATCAACCGACCTACATCCACAAAGAATATGAGCAATCCACCATATAAATATGAGAGTACAAAATATAGAGAGAAATAATATTCTCACCTAGTTCACTTGGAATACAAAGAGGTTCACACAAATTTGTGTCACACAAATTTTTCCTTCCTAACCAAAACTCTCAAAGCCCCTAGAACTACATTATAAACGCTAATTAAATTAAAAGTAACGAACCTCTATTTATAGAGTCCTACATCTTTTTCTCTAGAAAAAGAACTAGCTAAATATGGAGACCTTTAACAAGTCCTGACTTTTGAATTTAAAATTATCCTTGGAGCAAGTGGAGGTCAAATATTCGAGATCATCAATAGGTGAAATTACAAAACGAAGCCTACCTTATGACACAACTTATATTAATTGTGTGACAAAATAATATTTTTTTTGTAATATTATAATTTCTATTTATATAAAGAAATCTTATCGCGGTACCATACACATAAAAAAAACATATTTAATAATAGTACCAATTTATAAAGATGCTTTCCAGGTACACAAGAGTCAAATAGATATGGCACACATTTATATAAAATATGGTTAGCAATGAGGATGGTGAGTCACTTTTGTCCATTCTCAATTTTCTAATTTTTAAATGTATGACACATTAATTATTTTTATTTTTTTTAAAATGTATTACACACCCACACACTTATATTATTGGATACCTCTATACTTCTGTTTGCAAATGGTATAATGGATTACTATACACTTGTGTTTGGATCAATTGTTTTTTATATTTTTCTTTATATTCTAGCAAAAATATGTAGCAAAAGAAGCAAAAAACTTCCACCAGGTCCATCACCATGGCCAATTATTGGAAATCTTCACTTGTTAGGTGCAAAATCCCAGGTATCTCTAGCCAATCTTGCAAAAATTTATGGTCCAATTATGAGTTTAAAATTAGGTCAAATAACAACAGTGGTCATTTCTTCATCAACCATTGCAAAACAAGTCCTTAAAACTCAAGATCAAGCTTTTTCAACATATAGATTTGTTCCTAATGCCATTCAAGCACATAACTATTGCAAATTTTCTGTGGCATTTCTTCATGTTTGTCCTCAATGGCGAACGCTGCGCAAAATATTGAACAAAAATATCTTCTGTTCCAATAGTCTTGATGCAAATCAACATCTAAGGTCTCAAAAGGTGAAAGAATTGATTGATTATTGTGACAAATGTAGTCAACAAGGTAAAGTTGTGGATATAGGTCAAGTTACTTTCAAGACTAGTCTCAATTTGTTGTCAAACACCCTTTTCTCCAAGGATTTGACTGACCCTTTTTCAGATTCAAAGGTGGAGTTGAAGGAGGTTTTACAAAATATCATTGATGAGATGGGGAATCCTAACCTAGTAGATTTTTTTCCTGTACTTGAAAAAATTGATCTTCAAGGGATAAGGCGTCGCACAACCGTTCATATTGGTAAATTATTTAAGCTTTTTGATGGTTTGATCAACGAGAGATTGGAGGAAAAGAGAAAGTCTCATAATGAAAAAAGTGATGTTCTGGAAGTGTTTCTCAATATCTGTGAAGAAAATCCTAGAGAAATTAATCATAATCACATCAAATCTGTATTTTTGGTTTGTGCTCTTTTCTGATTAATTAATGAGTTTTGAGTATATATATCACTAATGATTCCTCTTCATTTATTGACTCTATCCTTTATTTCCCTCAAAAGTTGAAATTATTTTAGAAAAGTTTCCATGTTCTTAATTAGCATCTAATGAAAAATAAAATGTTATTGTGATGAAGTAATCTATTCCTGATAGTTTTTCTTTATATTATTGGTATCTATTGATGACATGTTATTGACTTTGATATACAAATTAATGTTATAGGACCTATTTTTGGCGGGTACTGATACAACCACTAGCACAATGGAATGGACAATGGCAAAAATAATTAAACAACCTAAGATTATGAAGAAAGTTCAGGCCGAACTTGCAGAAATTATTGGAAAAGGAAAATCAATAGAAGAAGTTGATGTTTCTCAACTCCCTTACTTGCAATGCATAATTAAAGAAACGTTAAGATTGCATCCATCTGCCCCATTCTTACTCCCACACAAAGTGGAGCAAGACATTGAATTGTGTGGTTACATTGTCCCAAAGGGCTCACAGGTATGGTAGTAAAGTTATCTCAATTTGGGTACATCCCAAGTGATTAGTTCATCTTACAATTGATAATTTTAAGCTACATATGTTGTTTGAATTGACCCATAAAATTATCATTTATTTCTTAAAACTTTTTTTTTGTTAAGATATTGTCGTAGTAAACAAAATTGTGGTAATCAAATAAAATATAAGAAATTTGTTGCAGAAAGATCGTGAGTTGTTAACTAGCACACCTACGAAAAATAACATAAGAATTTATGAGGTTTGACTAAGCCTAATACTCAGAGCAGAATTCAAATAAATTGTATTTACGTAATTTTCATAAAATAGTTATAACTTTTTTAAATATCTTTTTTAAAAAGTTGTTTTTACGTAATTTCTTTATTTATTGATTTGCCTTTTGCTGACTTGTCCAAACTTAGACAAGAATGCCTATTTGACACTCTTATTTATAGGTACTAGTTAATGTGTGGGAAATAAGCAGAGATTCTACTTTTTGGGAAGATCCTCTAGTGTTTAAACCTGAGAGGTTCTGGCATTCAAATTTGGATGTGCGAGGACAAGATTTTGAACTGATTCCATTTGGTGCGGGCCGAAGAATGTGCCCCGGTTTGCCACTCGCATTGCGAATGATTCCAGTCATGTTGGGCTCACTCTTGAATTCGTTCAATTGGAAACTCGAGGCAGGCGTTAGACCAGAAGACTTAGACATGGAGGAGAAATTTGGTTTAGCCTTAGTCAAAGCCCATCCTTTGCGAGCTATCCCATCTCCTCTTTTATGCTTCTCGGACTATATGATTTGCGTGGGTGGTTTACGAGATTGATCTTGTAGATGGTGGGTCTTGAATGTTTGACTTCGCTTGCCACACGAGCAAAACTTCAAGATTAACAAGTTGACTTTTGAATTTCAAATTTTTCCTTTGGATCAAGTAGAGGTCAAAAATTTGAGATCACCAATTTTCAAGGTCATTGATTAATGTTATCTGAACGGTTATTAATTAAAGTTTTTGTTATTTTCTTAAGAAAAAAAGGAGAACAAAACCGTAGGCAATATAAACTCTTGCCTACTTTCTTTTTAGAAAACGAAAAAATTATAAAAATTATTCGACTTTAAATTTATCCACATTTTTTAAAGTTAAGTAATTTCAAAGAGAAAAAATTACTATAAATTATAATAATTAATAATTAAAATATAATATCACATAAAATAAAATGAAGGAAGCCAATTACTTTTACCTAATCTTTAGGTATAAAGTAGTGTTGAGGGCAGGGGCGGAGGTACAACTTAGTAAGGGTGGTCACATGGACATCCTTTGTCGAAAAATTACATCATATATATAGGCAAAATATAGTCTAATATCAGGATATATTATAAATTGAACACTCTTCACACAACAAAGGCAGATAGTCTAGCATTAGGCACATTCATTTACCTCATTGACGTCTGGGGTTCGATCACCCACTTGCTATATTTTTAAATACAAATCTACTTTTAAACAGAAAAAACATAAATTTTAATTTTTGTGCACCTACTCATCAATAAAAAAAATGTTTTATGTACCCACTTAGCTAAAAAATAATTATCGACTCTTTAAAGGTTAAACATCCTTGGCGAAAATTCTGGATCCGCCACTGGTTGAGAGATTGAGAATTTGGTAATGGAATAAGGCGCATGTGCCCATGTACCTTATAAGATACCTGCCCATGTGCCTTATAAGGCACGTGGGACCGGGTACCTTGTCTTTAACATTTTTTACGCCATTAAGGGATAAAGGACAAGGCGCAGGGGCTCATGCGCCTTTGTGCCTATTGTTTCCTCCAAAACTTATTTGCCGTTTTGAAATTTTGACAATTTTTTTTACCCTTTTTTGATTCTGAACTGGTCAAATGCCCTCCATATATAAGAATCAAATATGACACATTACGATGGCGGAACTTTTTTAAAGAAATATGACACGTATATTTATAAATATAAAATATGGTTCGCAATGAGGGTGGTGAGTCACTAGTGTTTTCCCTTCTCAGTTTTCTAAATTTTAAATGTATGACACATTAAGATGGGGAGACTTTTTTTCAAAAAATGTATTACACACCCACACACCTATATTATTGGATTCCTCTACACTTTGTATTTGCAAATAGCATAATGGATTACTATACACTTGTGTTTGGATCAATTTTTTCTTTGATTCTTCTTTATATTCTAGCTAAATTATCCAGCATAGGCACCAAAAAACTTCCACCAGGTCCATCACCATGGCCAATTATTGGAAATCTTCACTTGTTAGGTGCAAAACCTCATACATCACTAGCCAATTATCTTGCAAAAAAATATGGTCCAATTATGAGTTTAAAACTTAGGACAAGTAACAACAATAGTAATTTCTTCATCAACTATTGCAAAACAAGTCCTCAAAATTCAAGATCAAGCTTTTTCAACATATATTTCTAATGCCATTCAAGCACACAACTATTGCAAATTCTCTGTGGCATTTCTTCCTGTATGTCCTCAATGGCGAACGCTTAAGCGAATATTGAACAAAAATATCATTGATGAGATGGGGAATCCTAACCTAGTAGATTTTTTTCCTGTACTTGAAAAAATTGATCTTCAGGGAATAAGGCGTCGCACAACCATTCATATTGGCAAATTGTTTAACCTTTTTGATGGTTTGATCAACGAGAGATTGGAGGAAAAGAGAAGGTTTCAAAGTGAAAAAAATGATGTTTTGGATGTGTTTCTCGATATATGTGAAGAAAATCCTAAAGAGATCAATCATAATTACATCAAATCTGTATTTTTGGTTTGTGCTCTTTTCTGATTTGTTAATGAGTTTAAGTTATATATATCATCAATCATCAATAATTCCTCTTCATTTATTGATTTTATCCTTTATTTCCCTCAAAAGTTAAAATTATTTTAGAAAAGTTTCCATGTTCTTAGCATTTAAAGGAAAAAAATGTTATTGTGATGAAGTGATCTATACCTAATAGTTTCTTTATATTATTGGTATCTATTGATGGGGTGTTGTAGACTTTGATGTACAAATGTTATAGGACCTACTTGTGGAGGGTACTGATACAACCACAAGTACATTGGAATGGACAATGATAGAAATACTGAAACAACCTGAGATTATGAAGAAAGTCCAGGCTGAATTTGCAAAAATTATTTATAAAGGAAAATCAATAGAAGAAATTGATGTTTCTCGACTTCCTTACTTGCAATGCATAATCAAAGAAACATTAAGATTACACCCATCTGCTCCTTTCTTGGTCCCACGCAAAGTGGAGTAAGATGTTGAATTGTGTGGTTACATTGTCCCAAAGGGCTCACAGGTATGCTAGTAAAGTTATCTCAATTAGGGTACATCCCAAGTGATTAGTTCATCTTATAATTGCATTATGAAAAAGTTGTTTTTATGAAATTTCATCATTTATTATAATTTTGCCTTTTGTTGACTTGTCCAAACTTATACGAGCATGCCAGCCTATTTGACACTCTTATCTATAGGTTCTAGTCAATGTGTGGGAGATTTGTCGAGATTCTACTTTTTGGGAGGATCCTTTAGTGTTCAAACTTGAGAGGTTTTGGTATTCAAATTTGGACGTGAGAGGGAAAGATTTTGAACTGATCCCATTTGGTGCGGGCCGAAGAATATGCCCTGCCTTGCCACTCTCATTGCGAATGATTCCAGTCATGTTGGGCTCACTCTTGAATTCCTTCAATTGGAAACTCGAGGCAGGCATTGAACCAGAAGACTTAGACATGGAGGAGAAATTTGGTTTAGCTTTAGCCAAAGCTCATCCTTTGCGAGCTATCCCATCTCCTCTTTGATGTTTCTCGGATTATATGATTTACTTGAGTGGTTTACGATATTGATTTTTTAGATGATGAGTCTTGAATTTTTGACTTTGCTTGCCCTACGGGTAAAACTTCAAGTTTAACAGGTTGACTTTTGAATTTCATATTTTGCCCCAGGGTCAAGTGAAGGTCAAAAATTTGAGATCACTAATTTCCAAGGTCATTGATTAATGTTATTTGGGTAATTTATTTAGTTAAAGTTTTTGTTATTTTCTTATGACAAAAAAATGAATAAAAATTAATATAAACTCTTGCCTGCTTTCCTTTTTCCTTTATTTTCAGAACATGAAAAAAATTATTGACACTCCTTTTGAGAAACGATTAAGAAAAATGTGTCATATATATTGAGACAAATTAAATTATACTCCACTATTTATTTTTAGTTAAAATCATTTTTATATATACATTGTAAATGTTGGACCCTTTGCGTTTGCTTTTTATATTTCAAGATAATTAACGTTGTCACTATCAATAATTACACATTAATTATTAGAAATAAGAAAAATATTATTATTATCTTGTTACCACCGTTGAAATAAGTGTCATACTTGTCATACAAATCAGGAACCAATCGTCACAAAGATCCGAAGAACTATAGGTGATTAGGTGGAATGAAAAAATAACTATTGAAATTCAAAAGTCAAATATGGTTTGCTAATTATTACTTTATTTAAATAATTATGAATTCTTTGTACTTTTTTTTCAATCTTGATAACTTTTTAATATTTCATGACAAATATAGTTTGCTAATCATTTAAATAATTATTAAGTCAATAACATATCTCCTGTTGATGTAGAAATAGTGATGGACGTGTTTGCAACAAATTTTAAACATATAGAAAATAAATCAATCACACAAATAAAATCTGAAGAAATATAACTTTATTGATAAATATGTGGGTACAATTATGTTCCTCCCTTGATTCTCCTCTCATAAGATTTATCATGATTCGAGCGCCGTTAGTGGCGTATTTCTTGAACTAGGATGATTTAGTTCTGACCTCAATATGAATATTCCATCAATTTGCGGAATATTCGAGATCTTGATCTCTTTATGGAATTTTCTAGATGCCTTTTAAGAGAATTTAGTACCCTTTATATAGACATAAACTAGGGTTTAGGGTTGAGTAGCCTCGAAGAATTCTAATTAAAACTGAACACACCTTCTAGAGCCCCAATTCGAATTGAATACGTCTTGTAGAGTCCTACAAAATCTTTCTACGGCTGGACGATAAGAATATATGACTGAC
Organism: Solanum piurae; assembly: GCA_029582685.1. NCBI lineage: Eukaryota > Viridiplantae > Streptophyta > Magnoliopsida > Solanales > Solanaceae > Solanum > Solanum piurae. The sequence goes on along the minus strand of JAJOOO010024922.1, from coordinate 1,084 downwards.
ACATTTCGTGTGATTTTGTTTTCTTTTTAAATTAGTGAATTTAAAGTTTGTAGGTCTAAGAGCGCTCAATAAAATTTAGATTCACTAATTAAATTAAGTATCCTCAAATTCCAAGTTTTAGTTGGTTAGTTCATTATCTTCTTTCAAGATATGCGCAAAAAGATTTATTGATAATTTTATCTTATTGCCACACACATAAAAAAGTTGTACAGGATATTATAAACGTTTATTTTAAATTAATGAAATTGATCGTGCTTCACAAAGAACAACTACAAAAGAATTATTGGAATATTAATTGATATTTAGTAGTGTAAAATGTTGATTTTTTTTAGAGTGGGACTTATTTTGAAATATATGTTTTTGAATTACAATGGGAAGGTGGGAATATAAAAACATTACTACTAATAACATCGGGTGGTCATGATTTAACTTGTGCATTATTGGTGTTTTGATTTTTAAATGTATGACCATTGACACACACATACATTGGAATTTGGATTCCTCTACTTTATTTTATTACTGACAAAAGAGGAAAGTATACAATCATATTTCAATTTTTGGTCATAATGGATCAGTCTACACTTGTGTTTGGATCAATTTTTGCCTTGAGTTTACTTTGTATTACAGAAAAAATATGGAGTAGAGGCAATAAAAAACTTCCACCAGGTCCATCACCATGGCCAATTATTGGAAATATTCACTTGTTAGGTGCAAATTAGGGGTACATGACCGGGTTGGTTCGGGTTTTTTAAATATAAAATTAAATTATTTGTGTAAAAAATTTAAATTTATAAATCAAACCAAATTAATAAACCTTGAATTTTTTTGGATTTTTGGATTTTTTCGATAAAGTTTGCATACAAACATATAATTAACTTGTGCTCCAAATATTTCTTTAGTCCAACCAAAATATAATTATCTAAGGTGTTTCTTAAAAAATAACACAAAATATGAGATGAGTACTGATGACACTAAAATATTTAATAAAAAATAATAATGAAATCATCATATAAAATAAATATTGCAAAGTCATAATGAAAATGATCATAATTTAAAAGTACTAAATCATGCTAAAATAAGTTTA